>APFE030193736.1:0-120673 GCA_000404065.3 Pinus taeda
GAAGTAAATTGAAAATGGCAATAGCAAATGTATGAGCAAGTTGAAACCATAAAATCAGTGAAAGTCCCAACAGGCCTATGCATGGTTCGGCCATTTCCAACCGGATTTATTTAGTAGATTCGTGGTGAATAATCTTTGCCCGTTCAATTGCCTATTTCATCAAAGAGGGCCTCAGAAAAGAGAAAGGAATATTCATGAAAGTGAGTGAAGAACCATTTTGGTGATTTCATCTAACAGTCTCAGAAGAGAGTAAAATATATTCATGGAAGTTGGTGAACTTTCATTTTAGTAATGGCGGCAAACTCAACAGCGGTACTGCAAGCTATCTTATCAACTAATGAGTGCCGCCTTCGCCAATGCTAAAACAATTGCCCCCTAAAGATAACAAACAGAATCGAAAGACAGAGGACGCCTTGACAGATTAAGTTAATAAGTGTCTACATTCGATCCGTTTTTCCAAATTTGTTTTCAATTTCTGCAGGAATTTATTGATGTACGTTTTTGTTTTTAGGGGAGAAGTTGGCAATATGATTTTATTTTTATTTTTATAAGTTTGGTGGGCTATATTCTCATTTTATCATGTCTAATATATTATTTTGATAGTGAATTGAAACAGTAACTTCACATTACAGAATACTTTAATAGAATAGTGACTTCATATCAAAAACTGCAATCAACCATTGTCTATTTTTTATCTTTGTTTCCAATCCTTTCCCTGTTGTCTTCTGCTTTCTCTTCCAGATTTTAGACATAGATGATGTCAGGTTATGTTCTTTCTGTTAACTTGTCTTTGTATACCACGGGGATTCATTTTGCTCTCTTGTTTTTGGTTTTAAATTATTTAACTTGCTCGAGATCCGTAAAAGATGATTTCGGCTACGAGTGTAGATTGCGAAATTCATGAGCTTTTTTGGCTTATTTAGGCCTTTAAATGTTAATTAGGGTTTCTAATTGTGCTCCGTGATTACACAGGTTGTGTATTGGGTTGATTTCGTTTAAAGATGCAGATATTCGTGAAGACCTTGACCGGTAAGACCATAACCCTTGACGTGGAGAGCTCTGCTACCATATTCAAGACATTATCTTTTAATATGTGGTTCATGAACCTGCTTCTGCATTCATTCAGCTACCATAGGACGTTATTTTCAATCATAGACAACCATATGCAATCCTTTCTGTTTGTGCCTTGATCATATCTCAGATCTTTATGATTGAAAATAATTTAGTCTGTTCTAACTTTTATCTGCCTTCATGTTTCTATGCCTCTGCCTATGTTTGAGACTTGAGTCAGTTGTCACATAAACATTTAGTTGAGCAGTCAGTCGTAAATTAATTTTTCCAGCTTGGTATGGATACAAGTTTTCGAAGGCTTCAAAATATATCATTACAAATGCATAATTATTTAATTTTCAAATCCATTGCAAAATGTACATGATTTTTAGATTAGTCTTGAAAATATACATTAAATTCCAAAATTTCCTTGACGATGTTTAGTTGTTTTGATATTGCAAGTTTATGCAAATTTTATTCAATGACAAGCTAGGACATGCTAGCAATAGTGATTTAGAGCAAGGAAGCATGTGTCTAGACAATATACGAATAATACAAATGCAGTAAAAAATTAAAATTCTCTTGTTTATTTAAGCACCTTGATGCAATCTATGAACTTGATGATTAGTATGTTAGAATTACTGCTAGAGTGTAGATTGCGAAATTCATGATCTTTTTTGGCTTATTTAGGCCTTTAAATGTTAATCAGGGTTTCTAATTATGCTCCGTGATTACACAGGTTGTGTATTGGGTTGATTTTGTTTAAAGATGCAGATATTCGTGAAGACCTTGACCGGACCGGTAAGACCATAACCCTTGACGTGGAGAGCTCTGCTACCATATTCAAGACATTATCTTTTAATATGTGGTTCATGAACCTGCTTCTGCATTCTTTCAACTACCATAGGACGTTATTTTCAATCATAGACAACCATATGCAGTCCTTTTTGTTTGTGCCTTGATCATATCTCAGATCTTTATGATTGAAAATAATTTAGTCTCTTCTAACTTTTATCTGTCTTCATACATGTTTCTATGCCTCTGCCTATGTTTGAGACTTGAGTCAGTTGTCTCATAAACATTTAGTTGAGCAGTCAGTCGTAAATTAATTTTTCCATCTTGGTATGGATACAAGTTTTCGAAGGCTTCAGAATATATCATTACACATGCATAATTATTTAATTTTCAAATCCATTGCAAAATGTACATGATTTTTAGATTAGTCTTGAAAATATACATTAAATTCCAAAATTTCCTTGCCGTTTAGTTGTTTTGATATTGCATGTTTATGCAAATTTTATTCAATGACAAGCTAGGACATGCTAGCAATAGTGATTTAGAGCAAGGAAGCATGTGTCCAGACAATATATGAATAATACAAATGCAGTAAAAAAATAAAATTCTCTTGTTTATTTAAGCACTTTGATACAATCTATGAACTTGATGATTAGTATGTTAGAATTACTGTCATACCTGCCATATTCAACATGCTATATTTCGATATGTGGTTAGAGAATCTGCCCCTGTATTCTTTCAACTATCATAGAAGTTAGAACCTTATATCATAGTGAGCTATATGCAATTTTTTTTCATTTTGTGGCTTGATCATCACTGAGATCCTCATGTTTGAAAATAACGTTTAGTCTGTTTTAACTTTTAACTTCTGTCTGTCTTCATGTTTCCATGCTTTTGCCTATTTTTGCGTCAGTTGTCTCATAAACATTTTACCTTGTTAATTGAGCAGTGATTTGTAATTCATATGTTCCAGTTTAGTATGGACTACAAGTTTTCAAGGCCCCAGAAATATCATTACAAATGCAAAATTATTCAATTTTCCAATCCATTATAAGACGTATATGGTTTATAAATTATTTTCTTGAAAATATACATTAGATCTCAAGAAATTCATTGCATGTTATTAGTTTTTGTTTTTGTTGGTATTGCATGTTCGCACAAATTTTATTCAATGACAACGCTACAGCATGTTGGCAATAGTGAATTGGAACACGGAAGCATGTGTCCAGACAGTATTCTTGCTTGCAATAAACCTGGATTGGCGGGAAATATTAAGAAAAGAAGTTAACAGTATTTGTGGCACGGGCATACCAGATGCAGAGATGCTTGGCAGGATGAAATCAGTATGTATTCCATCACTTTTCTCATTCGATTTGTTGATTATTTCTCATTTAAGGTAGCATAGTGACTGTTGTCTGTTCTTTTTTTCCTGGCTGGCAAATGACTATGGTGTTAAATGAATCTCTACGGCTATACCCGCCTGCGCATTCGATAATAAGAGAACCATGCAAAGAGATGAAGCTCAGCCCGTTTTCACTTCCAAAAGGCGCACTCCTGAGTTTCTCAATTTTGGGAGTGCATCACAGTGAGAAGTATTGGGGCCAAATGCAAACATGTTTAAGCCCGAAAGATTTGCAGATGGTCCTTCAAAGGCAACTACTCACCCAAATGCCTTTTTACCATTTTCAATGGTTCCAAGAACATGTATTGGCCAAAATTTTTCCATGTTGGAGGCTAAGACTGCTTTACCTATAATTTTGCAGAGATTCTCATTCAGTGTTTCACCTGCATACAAGCATGCTCCCATCGCTATGGTTATCGTACAGCCTCAACATGGCATGTAGATCATATTTAAACGTATGAAGTGTAAACATAATGATTCCTTCATGTCGTATCACTAGATGCTTATGTAGCAAACCAATACTCCCACAGACATTTCAAAACAGCGTACCCAAATATAGAGGACATGACCTTTTGCTGTTCCATTTTTTCCCTTTCCATGGTTATTTGATATGTAATTTTTAGTGGTGCTTTTTAAAGTTTATTCAGTTTTAGTGGTGCATTTTTTATTTATTTATTATATTATTATTGTGTGGAAAAGTATATTTTCCATTTAAGATGATTGTTATGCGTGACTTGTCAATGCACTTGTCTTTTTAAAATAAAAATGATGGTAAAGATAAAAATGGTTTTTCATCAAAAATGAAATAGGGAAACAATATAATATTTAATTATTATTTTTTTTTCTTTGCTATAGGTTTGTAATTTTTAGTGGTGCTTTTTAAAGTTTATTCAGTTTTAGTGGTGCATTTATTTATTTATTATATTATTATTGTGTGGAAAAGTACATTTTCCATTTAAGATGATTGTTATGGGTGACTTTGTCAATGCACTTGTCTTTTTAAAATAAAAATGATGGTAAAGATAAAAATGGTTTTTCATCAAAAATGAAATAGGGAAACAATATAATATTTAATTATTATTTTTCCTTTATTTGAAGGTTGGTTGTTGGGTGCATGTTTCCTTTGTGGCTTGGAATTAGAAGCTTCTTGATATCATGAAAATGCTTTTTCAGATTTGGGTGCATCTTCTACCAGAGTTTTAGAAGTCACTCGTTTTGATATTCAAGAGAAGATTATTCATAACTCTTTTGTATTCATTCAGTTTTATTCATCGCATGCATAGCTTAATAATTTTGGCTCCTAATAGAAAATATCTTGAGTCTCCTAACCAATTGCATTTGTTATAAAGGGGATTCCAAGATCTTGGTCCAGTTTCTGACTAACATTTGAGAATGTTGAAGTTTTGTCTATATCAAATCTTGGGGTATCGTGTAGATCTAGTATAAGACGATAGCAGATCGATAGTTATTATAAATCGTGAACCCCCTATGTGTGTTCGATGTTTAACAAAGGGAGTGAAAAAAACTATTGGTGATGTGGCAGCAGCAGGTTCATAGTAGCGCCCCCTTGACAGTTTTCAATACCATGGAACCCATCCCTCCTCTCCCCCTCCACCGAGAAATTGCTTTTGGAAACCACTCATCAAAATTTTGTGGGCATTTTCCAACAATGAACCTTAGGTGCAGTTTCCAGGAAATTGAAGGGGAATTTCAAAATTCCAAACAATGGGGTTTTTGAAAAATGCCCTCAATTAGATGAGACACTAGAATTTCTTTAAAATTGTGAACAATTTGGGAGATTTTGTTGGTTTTCTAAAGGGTATATACTCAGTTTTTGGCATGGTCGAGTTTTGCAAAACAACTGATCCTTTATTTGAAGGTTGGTTGTTGGGTGCATGTTCCCTTCGTGGCTTGGAATTAGAAGCTTTGATATCATGAAAATGTTTTTTCAGATCTGGGTGCATCTTCTACCAGAGTTTTAGAAGTCACTGGTTTTGATATTCAAGAGAAGATTATTCATAACTCTTTTGTATTCATTCAATTTTATTCATCGCATGCATAGCTTAATAGTTTTGGCTCTGAGCACATTCTAATAGCAAATATCTTGAGTCTGCTAACCAATTGCATTTGTTATAAATGGAATTTCCAAGATCTTGGTCCAGTTTCCGACTAACATTTGACAATGTTGAAGTTCTGTCTATATCAAATCTTGGGGTATCGTGTAGATCTAGTATAAGACGATTTTCAAACTTTAAGCGACGACATACTTTCGATTGAAGATCCACAAGCACGAGAGAAGGCTTATACTTCCAATTTCTGCATAAGAGCAAAAACCTGTATGATAATATTCCTATATTCAATCAAAAGGTTTGCAGTTAAAATCTCCATAGTATTCATGGGATGCATAGCTATAACAATCATCAGATCAGAATGTTTGGAAGAGATCAGGAGACCCATATCTACAATTAAGTTTATGTATCAAACCATACTAAAGCAAAAATATCAAATAAGGAGGAGACATTACATAAGAGAGACTCCAAGATTTGCTAATATTGCTTGTCATAGTATGAAAAATCTGGTTTACCTCTGTATCAGATCTGTAAAGATCTTAGAATGAGATCTGGACATATTAATGTGAAAATTTATGTGCATATTAGATATAAAAGATTTGAGTTTTGGGTTATCAAAGTTATAGATTGAGAACTACATGGATTGCTTGATAGGATGGCTGGTTCGATTTGTATATCAGGATTGCTAACTTCTTTGTGGTGGTAGTGTGAGATCAATTGGGAATTGCTACTCGTTTCATACTTCAAGAGGGAAATGAATTTCCCAATGATGGTGGTGATGAAGGAACCCAGCAAAAGCACACAAAATGTCATAGCTGATTGAATAAAAAAATCAATTGCGTAAATATAAATAACACACCCTACAAAGTGATGTCTTCTTGAATATTGATCAATATGAATGATTTTCCTTTAAGAGTTCTTGGGTTTTGATTCTTTATGAATAGGAATTGATTCATTCAACTAAAATTGGTATTGTTGATTTTGATGGTACTTCTGTTCTCCAGCTTGATGATTGGGTGCTATGCCGAATTTACAAGAAAAATGGTCATTCTCAGAGAGTACAAGGGGTAGAATGAGATGAATCACCAAGTGCAGATGAAGTGATGGCTTCTTTGCCTGATATTGATCAGCAAAACAAACTGCAACTGCCCAAAATTGCCTCTTTCAGTGGGTTGTTGGAGAGTGACAATCCTTTCATAGATGGTTTTTTAAACGATGAAGCCATGGATGACAATGGAAACAACAACGGACTACCTCAAGTCCAGTCCTCCAACCTCTCTCACAACAATTTCAGCGATAACAATGACAACTATAGTGATTGCCGATATGAAGTTGTCCCAAAACAAGAAGAATTAGCAGTGGAGAATGACACCAAATTCAATTCTCCCAAGAGGACCCTCTCCTTAGCATATGGGGACGATGAAACCAACCCTGCAAAGAGATTCAACAACATGCAGAACAACTATAACTACAATGTCAACAATAATGTTTCAGCCTTGCTTAATTCAATTCAACCCAATCAAACTTTCCAACAGCAGAACTTCCTAAGCGCATTGAATGACAGTCAACAGAATTTCAGACTTCCCTACATTTAGAACATGCATTGGACCACCTAAGCAACTGCTCATCACAGAGATTTTAAATTCTTTTCAAAAGGACTAAGATTGGTATACATCAAAATTTTCTAGATACTAACTCAAAATAGATTGTTCTTTCTACAACTTATCTGTATAATAGTTTCTATGGTATACATGAAAATTGTCATAATTTGTGCATGGAATGAACAGTAGGAGCTTGCTATATTCTGTGTATAGCAATAAGTATATACAATCAGTGTATCAGGTGCAAAGAAACAGTCTATGGCTTCACGCCTTTACTCATCAGACAATTGTAGCATTTCACTATGGTATATTATTGTTTAGAGAGTAGACAAGTTCTTCATACAAAAGCCTTCCTAAAGATGAGAAGGCTTATACTACCAAGTTCTGCATAAGAGCAGAAATTTGTATGATAATATCCCTATATTCAATCAGAAGGTTTGCAGTTAAAATCTCCATAGTATTCATGGGATGCATAGCTATAACAATCATCAAATCAGAATGTTTGCAAGAGATCAGGAGACCAATATCTAATATTAAGTTTCTGTATCAAACCATACTAAAGCAACAATATCAAATAAGGAGACATTACATAAGAGAGACTCCAAGACTTGCTAATATTGCTTGCCATAGTATGAAAAATCTGGTTTACCTCTGTATCAGATCTGTAAAGATCTTAGAATGAGATCTAGACATATTAATGTGAAAATTTCTGTGCATATTAGATATAAAAGATTTGAGTTTTGGGTTATCAAAGCTATAGACTGAGAACTACATGGATTTCTTGATAGGATGGCTGGTTCAATTTGTATATCAGGATTGCTAGCTTCTTTGGGGTGGTAGTGTGAGATCAATTGGGAATTGCTACTCGTTTCATACTTCAAGAGGGAAATGAATTTCCCAATGATGGTGGTGATAAAGGAACTCAACAAAAGCACAGAGAATAGCATAGCTGATTGAATAAAAAAATCAATTGTGTAAATACAAATAACGCACCCTATAAAGTGATGTCTGCTTTTTCTGTAAGGTTATCATTTTATCAGTATTTTATAGAACATAAACAGTTAGCAATTCCAGTTTGTGCCCATATGGAATATTGTCCAACGTGTTTCTTTGCAAAATAAACTCATTGCCAAATAGTTATTTTTCAATAGCGAGTTACTGTTGCAACTCCACGTTGTAAATGCTAGAGCCTGTGGAAGGAGACCTCCTTATCAGTATATGTTGTGTTACATAATTCTTGGATTATATAGTTTATTAGATATTCATTGGGGCATACAGCACGTTGGTCAGGGTTAGATACAGCTAATTAGATTCCACCCACAAAGGTAGCATAGTATTTGGTTCTCATTGGTTGGCCACAGGAATCCACAATATGGTACAACAAGTTCTATTGGACGTATACTAATAGAAACAATGTGCCTTTTTATGTTTTTGGCGACGATAATCCTTGACTGTTCATGGTTCCAATTGGATTTATGGTTTAGCCAAGGTTACAACATTTTGGGTTTCGTAATATACTCGCTAATTCTGGATTGTTCATGGTTCCTCTTGGATTATGGTTTAGCCATGGTTTCACCACAACCCAAGAGATTTTGGCTTTTGTAATATAGTCAAAATCAGAGAAAATACAAACGACTGAGAACATCAGAGAAAATACAAACGACCCAAATCCATCAAAACCTTCAAAGTTTGTTCATGAACTCCAGATCCATCAAAACCTTGAAAGTTTGTTCATGAACTCTCTGAATCTCGTATAAAATGTGTACTATATTTGAAACTTCAATTTGCCATTAAATTAATGGGACATGAATTCCCACAAAGGAGTTCAGAAAGGTGCAATTAAGTTGAGCTTTCAACTTGTCATTCAATTGATGGACACTGAATATTAAATATAAGATAAATATATAGGGGTAGCATGTGAGTGTTAGTTTTATAAAGAAGAATCCTTTTATTATTAATAAAAATATAGATAGTTATCTGCATTTTAAAGGGTTATAAATATGAGTTATAAATAAAAGATTAAAATGGTTGTAAATATTTAAAGGGTTGTAAATATGAGTTATTAATTGTTTTTATGCAAAACCCGATAAATAGTAATTTAGTTATTTCTTTTTAATTGAGTGACTCAAATTCATGTTTCTTTAGGTTGAAGGTAAAGTCACAAAAGTGGAAAAAATTGTGATGCCAATAATGAGAGGGATTGTAATAAGAAATTTAATATTCCAAGAAGAGGAGGTAGTAGTAGATTCCAAATAAATTAACAATGCAACAACATAAATGTTTGCAACAAATTTAGAGAGATCCACTTTGTTGAATAATGCACACACTACATGGACAATGGATTTCCACACTTTATGCCTTACGGCGTTTCCTTTGCAACATCTGATGCAAATGCTAGTAATAAATAAAAGTTAATTTAAAAAATAATAAGTCATTATCTTCGTTATACAATACTTATAAGATACGCCTTACCCACATTAGACAAGTCCAGATACGATATCCGAAATTTAGGGATGTCATTTAATGTTTATAACTATAAATTAGTTTTGACAAAACACGGATAGAATTTTAACGAGTTGTTTTTCCTGAGATTTTTTTCGCTTAGATTTTTTCAATTTAATTTTTCTAAACTTTGGTAGGAATTTACTAAAATCACAAGTTTGATAGGTAATTTTTGCAAAATCTAAATATTTTGAGAGTTTTTCACAGTGTTGAATCTATATATAATAAAAAAAACCAGTTTAAATAATATAAATCAAAATTTTATCTCAAAATTTTTTACCAGATTCCAACCAAAAAAAGTTTAAAAAAATCACACTGAAAATAACTCCAAATTTCAAAACCAGAGATTAAATTTTATAAAAAAGATTCTAACTATAATTTTTTCTGAAATCTTTTACGCATATAAGAAAAAAAACTTTGCCAAATTCAAAATGAATGGAATACCACTCATTCCATGTCATCGCAATGTTCTTATGGGTGAACTTGGATGGCGAAAGTAATGAAAGGGGTTGTCTATAATGCGACTTTTTGGAGATTCCGGTGGAAGAAATTGAGGTTAAATCTTGATTTTTTGCGGTTAAAATGGTTTTTTAACTGCATATTTGGATTCAACACCCTGAAAAACCCCTGGGACGCTTTGATTGTGCAGAAACTAGGTATCAAACTTGCGATTCCAATAAATTGCTGCCGGATTTTGACCGGAAAAAACCACCGGAAAAGCTTTCAAAAAATCTCATTATAGACAACTGCGTCAAATCTTATATATAGAGAAGTAGAGATTTTACCTAAATTTGATTGGAGAATATATAAAATATTCTTAGATTTTGAGTTCAATTTGTGGTTAGGGATGTGTGATATCACATGTTGTTGCCCCAATCAAGACGAATGCCGAGGGCAGATAGACATATGGACCCATGGCAAGTTGCTATGGGAAGGTCACATGGTGTGGACGTACCAAGGAGGGCCGTTGGTTTCCTTGCACGAGTCGAGTGTATTTTGGGGCACCCAAATTGGGATTTCTTCTCCATCATGTGACATGCAAGTTGTTCGATAAGGTTAATCATCAAAATGCCAAGTTGTTCGACAAGATTAATCATCACACTGGATGAGTGGCATGCCAAGTTGTTGGACAAGGTTAATCATCACAATGGATGAGTAAGGACGATTAGCCCGGATGAGTGCGAGTTAAACAAATCGACCAAAACGAATCGTGGGTGCCACGCAATGAGCAGGTCTGTTAGTTGGAATGAGATGATGCACGTGAGGGTGACATGGAGCGTGGACTCGATGGATGGAATGGTAGTTTTAGGCGAAAATGCATTTGAGTTTCGGTGGGTAAGCCAAATTTTAGAGTTAGATCAGTCGGACAAATTTCGATGTTCATTCAAAAGAGCTTAGGTTTGATGGAGTCCGAATTTTGGTTTTTGGCACTTTGTATGTATTGGAACGATTTTACCTATGTTGTAAACCACGGGGTTGATAGATGTAAATCATTGTCATTATTATATGATTACTTTGGTTATTAGGCGGGTGAACTATCCACATTATTTTTTATGTGCTAAATTTATATTTATGCATTTTAGATTAAGAAATTGGTTAAGTAATATTTCACATGCTTAAGTTAATTAATCGTGAAGGAGTAGTTTAAGATTAAGTGAAATTAGGTTGTGTAAAATACTTTGGGAGAAGCATCATTGGTGGAGACAATTTCTAAGGACAATTGAGACATAATTTTTTAGGGGTGTGACAAGAGGTATCATAAAATAATGTTTGTATGAGCTTAGAGTTTAGAAAGATGTGGAGTCAAATAAGTATGTTGTATCGTGTTTATTTGTTTTCATCTAATGCATTGTGTATGAGGATTGGTACCTTGGGAGGAACAAGGTCGAGGCAAACATGGATTGTGTTTTATGAACATGAATATCAATGGGAGGATGGGCCAGGCACTTGTGGACATAAGTACATCACAAAATTTCAAGGGGACAAATGTGGCACAAGTGTTGTGGTTGAACGTAACCACAAAGAAGTGTATGATGAAAGCAATAAACTCCAAAGAAAAGGTAGCCACTAAGATTTCTTCAGGGGTTCATCTACAAACGGGCAAATGGAATTGATGCACATATTTTACATTCATGCAAATGGATACTTTTGGATTGGTATTGGGATTAAAAAATTCGGGAAATACCACTTTGTTATGATATCGTGGTTGGATGAGCTCATTCTCTTTGGTGAGGAGACATGTGATGTGCACATGACATCAAGGAATCCTAGAGGAAAGCTACCAAGGGTATCTTCACTAAGCATGAATAGAATAACATGAAGGATAAAGACATAGTTGTTTGCCACAATGATTAGACAAGTTGAATAGGATGGATTGGAATGCTTGTTCTGTTAGAGCTTTCTAACCTATTGGATGACTATGTAGATATGATGATAGAGGTTTTTTCGAAAATTCTCCCACAAAGGCGTATTATTAGCTATTATATAGAGCTTGAACTAGGATTGCAACCATCAACAAGAGCTCCTTACAAATTGTTGGGACCAAATTGGAGGAGTTGAGACATCAATTGGTAGTGTCCATTGATGTAGGCTTCATATGTCTTTCCAGATCCCCATATGGTGCTACTAGACTTTGAGCAACCATTCAAGGTACAGATGGATGCTTCGAACTTTTCCATTAGGTGAGTTTTGGCACAAGATGGACATTTGGTAGCTTTCGAGAGCAATACGTTACAAGTTTAGGAGATGAGATACCTAGTTCATGAGAAGGAGATGACTGTAGTTGTGCATTGCCTACAAGCATGGATGCGTTACTTGGGAAATCCTTTTCTGGTCAAGACAGATAAAATTGCAACGAGTTATTTTGAAACTCAACTAAAGTTATCACTAAAACAATCATGGTGGTAGGAATTCTTGGTGGAGTTTGACATGAACAATGAGTATAGGCGAGGATGACTCTATGCTATGACAAATCTGTGAGCAAGAGGGTACAACTTGTTGTACTTGAGTATGAGAATTTTCCTATTTAATATGGGAGTTAGATTCAAATCAAAGAGGAGTTGTGGAGTAGGATTTAGGATGGATTACATGCAGATCTAATAATGAAAAGTAGTATGAAATAAATAAGGGAAAGCACAATGGGAAATTGTCATACATGATGGACTCTTTTATTTTGTTCAGCATGTCTATGTTCCTGCAATAGGTAGTCTCGGGATGGATCTCTTGAAGTAGTTTCATGACTCACCTTGTGTTGATCACCCATGACAATGAATAACACTGACGTTGTTGGAGAGAGGATACTTTTGGGTATGTATGAGATGAGATGTTAAGGTTTATGTCTAGACTTGTATCATGTGTCAAGAGAAAAAGCCTAATAGTAGGATGCAAGTAGGTATATTATAGCCTTTACTGATTCAAGAGATACCATGTCCAATGTCTCCATAGACTTCATTAGGAACCTACCATTATCGCGGGGGTGTAATGGGAATATTGTTGTGGTTGATCATTTTTCCAAGCATGTAGTCTTCCTTCCAGTGAAGGCATATTGGGGAGCAGAGGGGGTGGTGAAGTTGTTTTTCATGCATGTTGTGAAATGTTGGGCTCTTCCTTTAAGCATTGTGTTAGACATTGATATGGGGTTCATTGGGAAGTTTTAAGCATATTTGTTGAAACTTGTTGGGACATCATTGTTGCATAGTACTAGCTTTCATGTGTAAACGAGTGGGTAAACATAAAGCATCAATGAGTTTTTGGAGGACTATTTGAGGCATCCTTTGAAAGTTGGTTTAGAGGATTGGCTAGGATGTAATGCAATTCAATTATAACTTGCAAAATAATCATGTGGTAGGATATATTCCATTCAAGCTAAGCAATGGGAAAATTCCCATTGAGTCACAATAGGTGATGCAGGGTTATTATGGGAGAATTCCATTTTCTCGGGGGCTCATGAAAAGTTGGTCGGAGAAGATGGAGGTGGTTTGAGTGCACTTGACTAGTGCAATGGATAGGTTGAAGAAATGGGAATATCATGAGATGTGATAGAGTTCAACATATGGGACTTGGTTCTTATCATGTTGATTCACAAAAAATTTATGCTACAACTAAGGATGGAAAAGTCACTTATTCATCGTCTTCTGTTCCATATTAGTTAGTTGATGCCATGTCATACAAACACAAATGAATCAAATCCAGTCAAGACATCAAATGTGCTAGCATTGATCGTTGGTCAACCCGGGATGGAGGTTGAGGAGACCTTAACCGATATGATCATTGGGGTCGGTAACAATTGTCGACATGAGTATGCTTTTAGGTGGAAGGATATTTCATAAGAGGACAATGCTTAGGCGATGAAGGAAGCCTTGTGGAAGTCAATGCATAACGTTCATGAGTTCAAGGGGTAGCATAATGGAGGATTTGGCACCAAAATTGTCGATGTTGGCAATGACTCAAAGTGGGGGAGGATTTAATACCCCTAGAGCCCAAGCCCAACACACAGCTAAGGGAAACCTGATATTACATGTTGTTCTCCCAGCTAAGATGGGTTCCCAAGGTTCCTGGTTCGCTTGAGATATTCCAATGGCACCATGCCGAGTTGTGATAGTTAGGTCTCATGATGTGGATGCACTAACGAGGATAGTTGGTTTCTAGACAAATATTCAAGGATGAGAATTTATCTTAAAGTTTATAAACCTTGGAAAATCTTACTAGTCTCTAATATATATGAAAATAATAAAATGCTTGGTAATATTTATGTAAAAGGATTGAATATTTCAAGGACTTCATAGTGTATCTATAAAATACTAGCAATTTTTAAGGTGAAATAATTTTATTCTATAAATTTTGGGTCAATCATTTTTTGGAAAAACAGAAACTAGTGTTTTCTATTCTTTCGTATAAGCATGGAAAATTAACCCACCTACTAATATTAGCCCCTAATACAAACACAAATGAATGAAGTTCAGTCAAGCCATCACTTGTGCTAGCATTGATCGTTGGTCGACCTGGGATGGAGGTTGAGGAGGCCTTAACCAATATGATCACTGGGTTGGTAACAATGGTCGACATGAGTATTTTTTCAGGTGGAAGGATATTTCATAAGAGGTGTTCACACTCTGTAATTTTCTGAGGTTGCAAAAGAGAACCACAGAGGTAACCACAAAACCACTTTAGAAGTTGGGATCTAGCCCTGCCAACTTCAGAGAGGGATTTCTCTATCAGATTTAACTTTGTTGTATTTAGATATTAGGCTAGTTATGAGAGTCTGGAGTTTGATTTTAAAATTGATTGGTTGATTAAATGCCTGAAACTTCCACTGGGCTATGGAGTCTACAACTTAACGTGGATCTATTTTAGATTTTCAAAGGAGTTTCACAGGGAAAGGTAGTTGAACTAACTAGATCCTTTATGTGTAGAAGAAATGAAATAGAAGAAAATATGTAGGTTCAATTGAAGTTAAAGAGAAATTAATAATTCTTTAACGTTATATCAGAAGAAAACATTTAAATTATCTAGAGCCAAAATCAAAGAGTATTTTTCAACAAATTTTGTTCATCAACTTTTTGTAGAATAATTTGGATTTTAGAAAACATAAGCATGGAAACAAGGGAATAAAGACATAGAAAGTTAGAGAAGCACTTCACCAAATACTCCAACACATGAATCCTGTGAAGAATATCCTTTTTATTACTGATCAACCCATCAAATGGAAATAGTACAATAGCTTTCTGGAACACAAAATTCAATCCTTGATACTTCAAATGGTGAAGGATTTATACAAATTCTAAACTAAAATATCTTGAAAAATATCAAGATTTTTTACAAATAATCTATACAAATATATTGAAACATAATTCAAGATTTTATTACAAAAATTATAAAAATAGACTAAATTGTTTAAAAAATATCAGTCGGTTGAGTGCTGACATTGTTTTTTACGAATCCTGGTGGTGATTGACCCTCCAAATGTGTAAAGTTGTTCTCTTGCTGGCAGATGTGCTATGTTGTCCCACTTTTCACTACATTCTATTTTGATGACTGTTGTGATGAATGTGCAATGTTGTCCTCTGCCCTTTTGTTGCTTTCTTCTTAAAGCGTGCTGGAAAGGTCCTCGCTATCTTCTTTTCCTTTATTGCTTTTGTTGTTATTTTAGTGTAATTATTTTCCCCTTTATTTACATTAATTCAATTCCATTGATAGAATTCTGCGAAATAATTTTTAATCATGATATATCTAGAACAAAGGGGGCGATTCTTTTGGAAATATCGTTATCATCCATTTTAACGATGAAAGCGAGGGGAACCGATTCTTTCGAATTATGAATGGATGCACGTGAAGGGACCACATGGCAGCTGGGGACAGGAGGAAATGAACATACTCTCGGGACAGTGGAGGCGAGAGGTGACATGGAGGTGGGAGATGATGGTGGGAGGGTGTGAGGATGAGTGGTTTTCGAAGGGGGGTATGAGCGGTAAGTAGTAAGCGGGGGGGGATACCAGATAATATAGGCGGGACACATAGTAGCGGGCCTGACGGGGAAAAAAACCTTTTCGAACCCCACCCCCCCCAACCCCTATCGATAAAGGTAGGATGGCAAGGGGGTGGGGGGGAGAAAAACACTATCGGTTGTTGATCTGGGCGAAGTCAATCTGGGCCATTCAGAGATAGGGGTGTTTTAAATAGACACGACCCTTTTAAAAATCACAATCATAGCAGGTTCAAACCCAAATTTCCTTTAAATTCATCTTATAAACTATCACATCTTTCAGGGGCTTCACTGTAGACTGAGAACCGAAACCTTTTAAATAAAATTTATAATCTCATTGGGTCTGGAAAGGGGTGATGTATTACATGGGGGGGAGGGGGGCATATAATAGGCAGACCTGAAAATTTTAAAATATAGCGTAAAATCCCTTCAGATCCATTGCGATTGCAATAAGGAGGGGGCTGGTAGAGTTTGTTTATATATGGGAATTGCAATTGCGATTGCGTGATCGCAATTGGTGAGGGAGGAGTTATCGTAATCGGTGGGGGGGGCTTATCGCAATCAATGAGCGGGAGACTTATCACAATCGGTGAGTGGGACTTTGCGATATGCAATAGTGGGATCACAATCGCACCGGGAGGGGACTGTGGATTATATGGGGCATTGAACAGGGTGGATGCAACATTTTATAGAATGCATTTTTATCCATTTCGCATCTGGGAGTGGGTCCCGATCGCAATCGTAATAGGAAGTGGCTTAGCGGAGTTCACTTGACACATCATAAATGTGATTACGATCGCAATAGGTGGAGGAACCGGTGGTAATGGGCGGAAATGATGGTAGGAGTTGCGATATACGATATCATAATCACGAATGGGAAGGGGAGATGAGGTGATTTTTATATGAGCCTTTAGGAAATGCGATCTAGTGACACATGGTCTCCCACGTTTATCTTATATATAATGCAATATATATAATCAAACGGACTTGCAACCATGGTTTATGAATTTTTTAAAACATTTAAAAGGGGAATGGGGAACACGGCTAGAGTTAAGTGTATGATACAAAATGGAAATGCGGCTAGAGTTTGGTAATATTTAAATAAAAAAGGGATAACGAAATATGGTTATGGTGTGGGAATTATTATAACAAAAGGAAAAATGGATTAAGGCTAGAGTTTCGGAACAGATATGTAAAATGGCATGATTGGGTTAATGTAATCTGAAATGCGGGCGTGGTTATGTGTCGACTAGAGTTTAGATCATATTGATATTCAACTTGTAGTGGAGTCGCCATAAATGCTCTAAAAACTGGATTCTCTGACAGTGGAGTCACACTAAAAACTTTGTAGTTCTAGATACTTTGAACATGGAGCCACAAGGTGAATGATACAACCTTCTTGTGTTTGATCACTGTCCACCATCAATAATTATATCTAGAACTTGATATGGTTTTCTCAGGAACCTTAAAAGTTCAGATCCCCGGTATGGTTGCTAGAATGTTAGCATTATGTAATTTTTCGAGGTTGCAAAACAAAACCACATAGGTAACCATAAAACCACTTTGGAAGTTAGGATGTAGCCCTGCCAACTTCAGAGAGGGGCCTCTCTATCAGATTTAACTTTGTTGTATTTAGATGTTAGGCTAGTTATGAGAGTTTAGAGTTTGATTTTAAAATTGGTTGGTTGATTAAATGCTTGAAAATTCCATTTGGCTATAGAGTCTACAACTTAACAGGATTTGTTCCATATTTTCAGAGTTTCACAGGGCAAGGTAGATGAACTAACTGGATCCTTTATGTGTAGATGAAATTAAAGAGAAGCAAATATATAGGTTCAATTGAAGTTAAAGAGAAATTAAGAATAATTTAACATGATATCAAAAGAAAATATTTAAATTATCCCTAACCAGAATTAGAGTGTATTTTTCAATAAACTATGTTCATCAACTTTCTGTAAAATAATTCAGATTTAAGGAAACATAAGCATGGAAACAAAGGAATAAACACATAGATAGTGAGAGAAGCACTTCACCAAATAGTCCAACACATGAATCCTATGAAGAGTGTCCTTTTTATTACTGATAAGCCCATCAAATGGAAATAGTACAATGGCTTTCTGGAACGCAAGTACTTATACAAATTTTAAACTAAAATATATTGAAAAATATAAATATTTGTTACAAATAATCTATACAAATATCTTGAAACATAATTCAATATTTTATTACAAAAGTATAAAAATAGACTAAACTATTTAAAAAATAATAGTCGGTTGAGTTTTGGCACTATTATTTAGGAATCCTGGTGGTGACTGGCCCTCTAAATGTGAAAATTTGTTGTCTTGCTGATAGATGTGTTGTGTTGTCCCATTTTTCACTACATTCTATTTTGATTACTGTTGTGATGAATGTGCAATGTTGTGCTCTATCCTTTTGTTGCTTGCTACTTAAAATGTGTTGAAAAGGTCCACACTATCTTCTTTTCCTTTGTTGCTTCTACTGTTATTTTAGCTTAATTATTTTCCCCTTTCTTTAGATTAATTTAATTCCATTGATAAACTTGTTGGAAATAATTTTTAATCATGATATATCCAAAACAAAGGGGGTGATTCATTTGGAAATATCAATGTAATCCATTTTAACGATGAAAGCTAGGGGAACCGATTCTTTCAAATTGTGAATGTATGCACATGGAGGGGCCACGTGGCAACAGTAGACTGGAGGAAACGAACTTACTATCGGGACATTGGAGGCAAGAGGTGACATGGAGGTGGGAGATGATGATGGGAGGGTGTAAGAACGAGTGTTTTTGGAGGGGGGTATCACCGATAAGTAGTAAGTGAGTGGGGAGATGCCAAATAATATAGGAGGGACATGTAGCATCGGGCCCAATGGGAAAACCACATTTTCTGACCCTCGCTGTGTAGATAAAGGTAGGATGGAAAGGGGAGCCGAAAAACATTATCAGTCATTGATCTGAGAAGAGTCAATCTGGGCCGTTTACAGACAGGGGGTGTTTTAAATAGACGAAACCCTTTTAAAAATCGCAATCGCAGCAGGGTCAAACCTGAAAGTCCTTTAAATCCATCATATAAACTATCACATACGCTAGGGGCTTCACTATAGACCCGGACCCAAAACCTTTTAAATATAATTTATAATCCCATCGGGTCCAGAAGGGGGCGATGTATTACATGGGGGGGCCATAGGACAAGCATACCCAAGAACTTTAAAATATAACACAAAATCCCTTTGCATCCATCGCAATCACAATAAGGATGGGACTGTCGGAGTTTGTTGACATATGGGAATTGCGATTGTGATTGCGCGATCACAATCGGCAATGGAGGAGTTATTGCAAACAGTGGGGGAGGCTTATCACAATCGGCGAGTGGGAGACTTATCACAATTGGCGAGCAGGACTTTGTGATATGCAATAGTAGGATCTAAATTGCATCGGGAGGGGATTGTGGATTATATGGGGCATCGAACAAGGTGGACGTGACATTTTATAGACTGTGTTTTTATCCATTTCGCGTCCAGGAGTGGGTCCCGATCGCAATTGTAATACAGAGAGGCTCATTGGAATTCACTTGACACATGGGAAACGTGATTGTGATCGCAATAGGTGGATGGACCAGCGGTAATGCGGGTCGACGAAAGTAGGATTTGCGATATGTGATATCGCAATCGCAAAAGGGAAGGGGATACGAGGTGATTTTTATATGAGCCTTTGCGAAATGCGATATGGTGACACGTGGCTTGTAGGGTTTATGTTATATATAATACAATATTTATAATAAAATGAACTTGCGGCCATGGTTTATGAATGTTTTAAAAAATTTAAAAGGGGAATGGGGAACACTGCTAGAGTTAAGCATATAATACAAAATGAAAATGTGGCTAGAGATTGATAATATTTAAATAAACAAGGGATACTAGAATATGGTTATGGTTTGGGAATTATTATAACAAAAGGAAAAATGGATTAAGGCTAGAGTTTATGGAAACATATGTAAAATGGGCTTGATTGGGTTAATAAAAACCTGGAAATGAGGCGGTGGTTATGTGGGTCCCAGCTAGAGTTAAAAATCAAAATGCAAATTCAAATGGGGGAAAGATTTTTCACAAAGGATAGATGCAAATATAATTTAAAACTGTAGTAGAAATAGTTCTTGGGTGTTTATCTTTTCTTGAAGTTCAACTTCGTTCTGGCCTATATTTCAATCCAAGAATCGAATTTAAGCACACGAAATACCATTGGAAAGCTACTTCTGAGCACATTATGATGAAAACACCTGCAGTCTGATATGATCCAATCATTACCATGCAAAAATACACTTAAATCCTAATACTTGGTGTCTCTTTGGAAATAATTTGCAAGATAAAATATTATTTACATCATCTCAAACATAACAATGATCAGTTATAATCAAACGATCCTATAAAAATGATAGGACCCTAATAAGAGGAGAATGCTTAGGCGATGAAAGAAGCATTGAGGAAGTCAATGCATAAGGTTCATGAGTTCAAGGGGAAGCATAATGGAGGATTTGGCATGAATATTGTCGATGTTGGCAATGACTCAGAGTGGGGCAGGATTTAATACCCCTAGAGCCCAAGCCCAGCCCACACCTAAGGGAAGCGTGATATTAAATGTTGCTCTCCTAGCTAAGATGGGTTCCCAAGGTTCTTGGTCCACTTGAGATAGTACAATGACTTCATGCTGAGTTGTGATCGTTAGGTCTCATAATGTGGATGCACTAACGAGGATAGTTGGTTTCCAAACAACATTTCAAGGATAGAAATTTATCTTAAAGTGTAGAAACCTTGGAAAATCTTACTAGTCTTTCATATATATGAAAACAATAAAATGCTTGGTAATATTTATGTAAAATGACTGAAATTTTCAAGGATTTCATAGGTATCTATAAAATACTAGCAAATTTTAAGGTGAAATAATTTTATTCTATAAAATTTCGGTCAACCATTTTTAGGAAAAATAGAAATTAACGTTTTTTTTATTTTTTGTATAAGCATGGAAAAATAACCGACCTGCTAATATTAGCCCCTAAAATGTCCCTGGTTCTCATTATGCAACAAGAAATTTCATACAACAAGGCGCAACCAACCCACATGGTTAATCATCATGATGGACGAGTCAGGATGATTAGCCATGACAAGCTTGAGCTGGATAGATTGACTGAGATGAATGGAAGAGTTAGGATGATTAGCCACGACAAGCCTGAGTTGGATAGGTTGACTGAGATGAATCGTGGGAGTGACATATGCATAGGTCAGTCAACCGAAACAAGATCATGCATGTGACGGTAAGATAGAACATCATATCAATGGATGGATCAATGATTTGAGGAGATGATGCATTGACCAATTGAGAGACATGCCCCACCTGAGTGACATGTTAGTTGGGTGAGGAGTGCTCAAGGAATATATATACATAGGAGGACTTGAAACGAATGAAAAATGGGGCAAAGAGTAAATGAGTTGATAAGGCATCCAGATGATAGAGTTCGATGGGAGTTGGCATTCAGAACTCAACAATAAGGTAGATGAGAGCTGGCACAATTATGACTATGCCCCGCCAAAAGGGCGGATGTGCGGTTTGCATGACTTGTGAATTGTTGATGTGGTGTGCCTCCTGCACATTCAGATTCACAACATGTGATTATGTGCTTCCCAAATTTTGGCATTCAAAATTTCCACTCGAAATTTAATGTTTGCTAGATCCTGCAATGCAACCGATGAAGTTTTTGTTGGCATAGAAATTTGAGGTTTGGTGGGGGAGACGAAATTTGGAGTTTAGTTTTAGGGAAAAATTTTGGTTTTCAATGAGGAGAGCTGAAATTTATTGTTGGAGTCTTAATTTTGGTGCTCAACATATTTGTATGTATTGGTACGATTTTTTAAACCTTTTCATTATCATATGATTAATTCAAGTATTAGATTGGAGAACCTACTCACATGATTGTTGGTGTATCCTGTATATGGCAGGTTGTTTATTCAATATAAGGGTTTTATTTCATAACTCATGCACTTATTCTTCCCTTGTATTGTGATAGGAATTTGTTTTTGCATGTAATCAAACTCATCTGTAATAGTAAGTTGGCTCTATAAACCACTTTAAATATGTCATCTAGGGACTAGAAATGCTTTTGTAGTAGTTTCTACACTCCTAACTTTAGTAAAAAAAAAATGGGGGATGAGGAAGGTTTGTTAGGATTGTGCTCTAATATCGTTGCTTATGAGTACGTAGGAGTTAGTTAGCTAATGGTTGGGGATATCCTCATAAGTCTCATTATGAAGTTGGTGTGTTCCTCTTTAGTGTTAAATGACCATCTTTATCAAATAATGCCCACTGAAAGAGGTAAGGTCAGGGGGAATCCTCCATACAACTCATATCCTCCACATGTTTATTTGTCATAAAAAATCTCATTAAAGAAAAGGAGAAAACTTGTTGTGAATAAACAATTTCAACTATTACAATTTCATAAATATATTCTTGAAATAATCGCTTTCACTTACCGAGTACATATTGTTAAACATCGAACTAGTGGTTGGAGAAAAATTGACAACTTCTCATGAAAGGGTAGATCTCGGTCTTTATTGGTGAAATTATATGTATTTAAATTCCAACATTTAATTATTGAAACTGGGATCATAAGACATAAATATTAAATCACAAGAAATACAGTATTAGAGCCTAAGTTAACTTTAGACTACTTTTTACACCATTAATAAATAAAATATATTGCTTAAAAGGAAAGGAAACAATAAAAAATAAACACTCCAACATCTATTGTATTTTTGGAAATGAATTAGTACAAGAGGATTGAATTGGTGTTAAGACTTCCGATTTGTTAGCTCATGAAATACGAAAGATGGGGTCTGGCTTAGTTCTTGTATTAACAAACTCAACTCTGGATATATAAATCACACAACAATAAATTGAAATTTAGAATTCTATAATGTAATGTAACCTTAGTGGAAACTACTCATGTAACACTAAATCAAGCAACTAATAATGAAAAAATGTTGGTGTACCACACACATAAATGATTTTAGCAAATCAATAATATGCACATTACTTTGCTTCACATATATACTAACACCGTCTTGTGTATCTCAACCTATATCAGATGCAGGTACCGAAACATGTACCGAATTAATGATTTAGTTAGAAGGTATAGGAAACACTAAAATAGAGTATGGTCAAATTCCTATATGAAAATCCTAGTTATTTATGATGATATGAAAATGCAAAATTAGATAAACAATATATATTAAGTTAATATAAAATATCTAAATTAATACAAGGTAACTAAGTATTGAAAATCTGAATACAATACTTACAGTTATTTACGATCTGAAACCAAAATGATACAAGAAAGCATACCAATGTTCGAGAATGTGGGCCCTTGCTGACATCGACAAGGTAGTTAAAAATTCATAGGATTAAATGCTAAAAAAATTTAGTAGATAATTAAAATTGTAAATTTATTATTCTCAAAAAAGTATAATAGTTTATAGAGAATTCTTATGTGGAATTATGGTGTCACAATAATATTCCCCTCCTCTCTTTGCATTTATAGGTTGTAGAAATTTCACCTGTAGAACAAACCGATATATGCAATGTCCTAAACAATAATACTTGTTCTACTTCTACAAAACATTAAGCGAAAGCATAATCAAATTCATGAGCAACATCAAGTAGAAACATGCATAACTAATTAAGAGAAATAATCACACATAACACAAGATATCACTGGGGAAAGCACCATCATAAAACCCCAACATTGTATTATCAATCAAGTGGAAATCCTCTTCAACATAAAAAAAAGAATCAGCTCAATAGCTATCCTACTCTCTTTGTACTATGTTGATCTTCAATCAAAAGATAAAACTCATGGACTACCTAGGCCTCAATATATAGGTCACAAGTCCTCCAATCTCCTATAATAGATCCTTCTCCATGCAAGAAATACTTACTAAAAATATCCAACCATCTGATAGTACATTGTCCCTAATCTGATCTCAACTAGGTCTCTGTCTAAACTGACATGCATCAGTTATCCATGAGGGAATGCTCAGTTATCTAAAATAATAGTTGTCACATGCATGCAAGCATTAACAAACTATATTTCATTATTTTAACTACTTGTTAAAATAATCTAACTGGACTTGACTAGTTAGAACTAAGTCAATTGATTCTCTCATTATAGAACTCATACTTATTCCCTCAATCAGTGGAGGAAATTAAGGAGAAATTCCTCAATCAGTGGGACAACTCATGTGCATGCTCACAAAGACTTCAAATTCGAATTTCCTTAACTAATTAACTCAACTGAATTAATTAATTAATATTTCCAACTGCTGTTAAGACCAAAATTAATTTTACTTCCTATAGTTAGACTAGGGATTGCTATAAATAGGAAGGGACCCAGAAATGCTATTTTTAGAACTTTGTATTTTTAGCAATTTCACCTCTCACCCAATGTGGCCAATGACCTCACTAGCCAAACTACTATTTTTAGACATGCTATTTTTAGCAGGGCTATTTTTAGCACATTCTAAATTTAGCATTTCTTGTTGTGCAATTTTCAACACTCCCTCTCAACAAGAAAGGCTTTCTCTCCAACTCGATCCTGTAACTCTGGAATGTTTTGCATGCAACACATCTACCCGGTCCTCTTGCTCCAACAACACTTGGAACAAAAACACTCCCAACTGACCACTCTGTTGGGCTAAGAACATACTCTGATGCTGAAGCTCTACCTACTACTGACAAGTGCTCCCTTTTTGACATCTATGCTACTGCAACATCTCCATGCATCTCATACCATTGCACACCTCTCTGTGCCACCTAGCGCTGTGCAAAACACTTGTGCCTCTCGCATTTCTGCAACCTAGTAGCTAAGTGTTGTCCTGGGATTCCCTACACTGTCGCTCTCTCTACCGCTCCATCTGCATCTGTCTCTACCCAATCGGTCAGTTCCTGCTACTGGGGCTCCCGTAGCAAGGTCACATCCAAGAGGTTGGGTACCTCAAGGATCCTACCCCTCCTCCTTGGGACGATTACTCTATATCGCCCCACTTACTACCTGAAGGTATGGCTGCATGTGATCCCTCAGCCCACCTGGCTCGAAGTTTCCCCCTATTAGAGGTCTCTGCATGAGTAGATGCCTCTACTCGATCTCCTCTCAGCTTCCCCTATTGTGGTTGCTCCACAACCTCCTGAAGTTGCTGCACCAATTGTGGCTCCTCCACAATTGTCTGAGACTTCTTCTGGCTCTGCATGTTGAAAGGTAATTTACTCTCCCTCTCAACTACCAAGTCTCTAACCTTTACCTTGATCCTCAAGGCTTTGCATGCATCTTGTACCTCAAGTGCATACAGGTTCTTGGCTAGCACACCAATCTATTTCCACTTTCCCGCCGTCACGAAATTTTCTAGAAAAAGAGCTAATTTTAAATCAGCAATATCTCCATCATCCGAACTCCGATTCAGCTGATTTTTTTTTTCATTTTGGGTATTTTTCTGCAGGGAATCCAAATATACTATTTTTTTCTGAAAAGTTTGTACAAAAAAATTCATATCTTCTCTACGCACTCTTGGCCCAAAACTCAAAACTTTGAAATCTCCTCTAGTATATTGTTCTTGCTTGATCAATTGTGCTCTGATACCATGTAGAAATTTCATCTGTAGAACAAACTGATATATGCATGTCCTAAAGCATAATACTTGTTCTACTTCTACAAAACATTAAGTGGAAGCATAATCAAATTCATGAGCAACATCAAGTAGAAACACACATAATTGATCAAGAGAAATAATCACACATAACACATGATATCATTGGGGAAAGCACCAATATAAAACCCTAACATTGTATTATCAATCAAGTGGAAATCCTCTTCAACATACAAAAAGAATCAGCTCAATAGCTATACTTCTCTCTTTGTACTCTGATATCTTCAATCAAAAGATAAAAATCATGGACTACCTAGGCCTCAATATATAGGCCACAAGTCCTCCAATCTCTTATAATAGATCCTTCTCCATGCAAGGAATACTTACTAGAAATATCCAAGCATCTGATAGTACATTGTCCCACATCTGATCTCAACTAGGTCTCTGTTGAACTGACATGCATCAGTGTATCTCATGAGGGATGCTCAGTATCCTAAATAATAGTTTGTCACATGCATGCAAACATTACGAACTATAATTTCATTAATTTTAACCAACTTGTTCCAAAATAATTCTAACTGGACCTTGACTAGTTAGAACTAAGTCAATTGATCTCTCATTATAGAACTCATACTTATTACCCCTCATCAGTGGGACACTCATGTTTGGCATGCTCACAAAGACTTCAAATTCGAATTTCCTTAACTAATTAACTCAATTGAATTAATTAATTAATATTTCCAACTGTTGTTAAGACCAAAACTAATTTTACTTCCTATAGATAGACTAGGGACTACTATAAATAGGAAGGGACCTAGAAATGCTATTTTTAGAACTTTCTATTTTTAACAATTTCACCTCTCACCCAATGTGGCCAATGACCTCACTGGCCAAACTGCTATTTTTAGACATGCTATTTTTAGCAGGCCTATTTTTAGCACATTCTAAATTTAGCATTTCTTGTTGCACATTTTTCAACATAGGTCTCTTGACAGACAGAAAAATTCCTCCTGCAACGAGTTAGTATTTGCCCGATCAGAGTTCAAATTAGACTCTTTTTCATTTAGGTGGTTGTATACTCTCCAAAACAAAGGCCCGGTTGCCTATGTTATATAAAACTAAAATTAAACTAATGAGAATTATAATTAATGTAAGGGAAATATACAATATATCCTAATAATTTATCAAATATGAACACAATCTATTTGTATGATATGATCAATCTAATCAACAGAAATTGGAGGATTTAAATAGCAATAATATCACGTGAAATATCATGTGATTTAAAATCCCAATTGGAATTTGAATCAAGAAACCTGAACAAATAAGTTTTGGTAGAAGTTTTATACAAAAAACTTAAGAAAAATATATTTTCAGGTTTTCATCTTATTCAAACAATTTTTTTGGTATTTTTTGAAATATATATGTATGCATTATCTTAAAAAAAAAATGACGGCTTCTATCTCTCTAACGAGAGAATATTTACCTATATTGGAACATTTTATCTTAATGATCAAGCAGTAATGAAAAAATAAACAATTTTTAATTCCCGATGATAAAAGATATAGACTGTAACATGTCACAAGAAATGTTAAACAAAATAATCAAACATTCGTTTAGTATCAAATAACACAAGTTATAGAGAAATACTAGAGGCATCCATTAAAAAATTAAAATAATGTGTTGACATAAATCTCATAGTGTATCACACATCAAAATTGAAAATTGTCTTCAAAAAAATTGATACTTCAAAATTGATTCAAAAATATAAGTCTATAGTCTTCACTAATTATCAACCCTTTGCACCAATGCAGAAGGGTTTATAAATACTAAAAAAATATAAGAAAAGTCTTTAAAACACCCTCGTTCATTTGATAGATGGCTGAGAAGTAGGCATCCTTTCTTCATCTTTGAGACTAAGCAATAGGTGAGGTGCATGAATTTCGATATAATTTTCCCATTGTGAATATATTTGGGAAACTGTAGAAAAGGAATCGAAAGAAAATGAATAATTTTGATTTGACAGTTGGAAATCAATCCTTGGACCCTTTTCTTTAATTTTTGATACCTGATTTCAAATTTGGCAATAAGCCTGATTTGTTCAAAAGGAAGTTGTTGAAATTTCTAGAAAGCTTGTTATTTCCAAATTTTAATCCTTTTGATTTCTACCTGGTCCTTGGTAGCAAGATATTTTGTAGGCTTCTTTAATTCTTCCGTAATAACTTGCTTCAGTGGTTTAGAACCTGGTAGGTCAAATTCTTTTATAAAGTATGTCCTATTTTCTGAGATTATTAAACATTTTCCTTGTTCTCTTTGTATCCATGCTCTGATTTCTTTGGTCTCTTATTCCCTGTCAATCAAGGATGCAAGCATCAATATTTTATATGTCTTTGAAACTTTTGGAATTTCATTAGAATGAAATTCCTTTTCCTAGTCAAAATAGATAGAAATTTGTTTTCAATAGATTTGTCTTCTTCTATTAATGAATCAATCCTTTTATTTAAATCTTTAATTTCTTGATAAAATCTTGAGATCTTATCCATCTTTTTATAGAAATTTGATTGATTTTTCCCTAAAATTATACAAATTTGTAAATCTTTCTCCCTAAAAACTCTCAGTCTCTCTGTTTCTTCTTGATTTTGATTAAGTTGATTCCGAAGAGATTCAATTTTTTCTTTCAAGGTTGTGATCATAATCTCATAATTATTTCCAACTTCTTCCTTCAAAATGTGGGTTTTCTCTTTATGTAATTTTCTTAAATCCTAAATTTGTTGTTCATGTTTTGAATTTTCCTCTGTCAGTTCTCTCTAAAAATGCTTTTGTAGATTTTCCCTTTCTCTAGTGAATCCTTGAATTAGAGTTGTGTTATACCTCTGAGTTGATAATGGTCAGCTATCAAGCCAGAGCATCTAAGATAATTTTTTTGGGGGTTTTGTTTTAATTTGGAAGACCAATGAATGAAAAATATGTAACACGGTGATGCCTAACCTTTTGAATAATATTAATCCCAAAAAAGAGGGCTGCTATAAAATTTCACATGGTGACAAAGCTTGAATAATGGTGAGCATAAAAATATATATATATATATGATTATAACAAATTTCAAATAGAAAATTGAATAATCATAAGTATGAAAACCTCTGACTAATGTTCAGAAGGTTCAAGAGAATATGCTTATGCTTACAACAAGATGTTGACGATTTATTAATTTAGAGGGAATTAATTAAACAGATGGTCCATTAATCCATTCCCTTTATAGATTATCACTTTAGAAGCTTATAGGAATAGATTGAGACACAATTATTCCTACCTAGGTATCTCTGTAAGACATAAGAATATGAAGAAAAACATAACGTGTAACACTGGAAAAACTTACAGGAAGCACACTTTTGTGTAAAACTGAATTCATAATCCTTTGCTTTGTATTAAAGGTCCAAAAAAGTCAAGTACATCAAGTGTTTTGAAATGTGTCATCAGGGGTGAAACCATTCTTCCATGGTCAACCTGGTTCAATGGTGAACTTGGTTCAATGATGAACCCATAATAACTCGTAACGAGAGTTATTTATAAAACAGTAGAACTAAGAAAATATCCTAAGCTATTTTTACAAAACTATATTTATTCAAGGAAAAGGAAATATCTTCATGCAAGAAGAGAGAGACAACTATTGAATTGTTGCTTGTTGTCCCTGTTATTTAGGTTTCGTTGTCCTTTAGACTTTGATATTTTTCCCTTTAAGGTACTTGGATGTGTGATCTTCACATTGGATGTCATTTTTACTTATGACCTTTCATCTTATACACTTTCATCTGATACTGTTTGACCTTGTTGACCTGTCAATAACCTTTACTGTGCTTTTTACTTTTACTATACATTTCAAGTTTTTACTATGTATTTCAACAGTAAATATTTTAGTTTTACATGTCTCAGTATTAGGTAGATTGGATATTGATCATCTTTCTGTATATTTCATCTGTTTGTCCTTTAACTGTATGTTTTATCTGCCTCCTCTGTTTAAAATTTATTGTCTCTATGTGAAGGATTTCTTCTTTGTTTTATCCATTAATATGTAAGTAAATTGTTTCCTTCTGCTCTGTAATAAATTTCTTTTTCTTCTGAATAAAGGCTTTTAAATTTATTTCCTTGTGAATCTGGAACAAACAAGTTTTATATAATCACCTGCAAAATAAAACAATTGTTAAGAAAAACACAGGCTAACAGGGAGGGCTGCAATGACTTCAGGGAATAGGATAGTGTATGGACGGAGTCTTGGCAATGTTTGGAATGTAATTGGGGGTCAAAATTGGTTGCAGAGGCTCAGGGTGGCGCAGGAAGGGTTATACATATTTTACAGTGTAAACGGGTGAAAAGAGTGAAAGTAGGGGTTTTGGCGTTTAAACGGGAAATGGTTAACTTTTTTAAAAATTTGGCGTGGAAACCGATAAGTGAATAATTATGGTTTCAGCCTTTGCAGGGAGCAGTTTCGGAGGCTCAACGCATCGCTTTTGGTCATGGGGTGGTTTTTTTCGAGGGAACACGAGTTAATGTGGGACTGCCATGTAACCACAAGGGCCCTGAGCAAAACCATGAATCTCGTGTGCTCTCGAGTGGATAAAGCTAGGATATCAGGGCGTGTGATATTTTTGTGGGTCATTAGATCTGGGAGTGAATGATCGGACAACTATTGCATGGAAAAGCTACACAGAGGGTAATTGACAGAGATTAGTGGGGCCCATGGAATAAGTACAAGTGATTTGTAATTATTTTAATAAATAAAGTGTGATTAAACGTATCGTGATGGGTTTAAGAGTGGGACCAAGGTTAAATGCGGTGGTTTGTTAACCACACCAAGGGTGGCTTAAAAGAGTTTTTATATCGGGAAATGGCAATATAGCGGAGTTAATAAAAGTAAAGCTGGAGGAGACAAAACTTATGCTAAAGGGTCTTTAAGGATTTTTAAACGTTTTGTTGGGAAAATGATGAATGCGTAGTCAAATTTAAATAAAACGGAGGGGGGAATAAAACTTAGGATAAGGGGTTTTTATGGCTTTTTAGGGAATTTACAAGGGGGAAGTGATTTTTCAAAGGGGAAAGGGTTTCACACTAGGGAAAAAGGGGGTTTTTGGTAAGGGAATGAGTTTTGAGGGTAAATTGCTAGGAAAATGTGTGAAACCAAGGGCCAAAGGTGAAAATAAAGGGAAAAGGGTATTTTCTCAGGAAATGATGGGATAATGAGGAAATTAGTAAGTATGTAGTGGGGGGTGAAATGAAATGAGGGGAAGTTAACCAAATCAATTTGTGAACATCTTTTCATCTTCATAATTGCTCATGCACATTGCAACACATGATCAAGAATGATAAATGTGTTTATGCCTCAATCAACTTTGTACTTCTGCAACCTTTCTTCTACCTACCCTTTACTTACCCTAACCTTTTTTCTTCACTTAGTTGGGTGCATTTAGGCTAGCAAACCCTTTATTTCCTTTTTTTTTTTGAAAAGAAAACTATCTAATTCTTACCCTATAACAGCCAAGGGCTCAAATTAAATTGATGAGCTCCTTATTGTTCTCTACCTAACTACTGATCTGCCAGATTAAACAGTTTGGCTAGATATTTATTCTTTAGCTATATACATGAAATTTAAAGCATGAACTAGTCAAGATTAAAATATTTGACTATCATAGGTTGTGGAATTTATGACAAGCTACACATAACCATTATTTTTCATAATAAAGTAAAAAGTAGTGGCACTTGGGCTTGCACACTTTCATAGTTTATTTCCTTTTCTTTTCTCTTTAACCTAACATTTTATTTTTGCCTTCAGTTTTTAGGGCATCTATTTTAACATTTTCTTTAATATGGACATGTTATCAAGATATTTCCTAACATTTTTTATTCAATATTCTTTTTGTCAATATCCTAGCTTAACATTTTTTGAAAAATATTTTCATTTTTTGGACTAATTTATTCTAACTTATCAAAACCAAAAAATGCTACAACATTGGCTCCAACTGGGGACTGCTTTCTCCTATAGAATGCAGAGAACCTACAGATCCATGTGCTTTCTCCTCGAGCTATGGAGTCTTTTGTTGTAAAAAACCACACTGACAACTGAAAAGTAAAAGAAACTAGAGTTTTTACAATGTTAGTAATGAAATCTACTTCAACTTCTCAGCAATGATTGTAATGTTTGAAAAACCTTTCATTTACAAGATAAGTGGAGTATAGCCCCTCAAGAGTTTGTAGGACAAAAGTGTTGTTTCCCTTCACTTCAGCAATTGCTAAAGGTCCAAACCATAAGTTGTCAAACTTGCCATGTTTTCCCTTTTCTTCTCTCCTAGAATATCATCTTAGAACTAGATCACCTTCCTTGAAGTCCCTTTCCATGGCTCTTCTATCAAACAAGCTCTTCATCTTACTCTGATACTTTCTCAATTTGTATTGAACTTCACCTCTGTTTTCATTTAGTTCAATAATCTGATTTATTCTCCTTAAAAAATCATCACGTTCATCTATTGAATCCTGCAAGAATTTTAAAACAGGGAAGGCCAAATTGGTAGGGAAGATTGCATATTTCCCATAAACTAACTGGAAAGGAGATTTTCCAGTAGATCTTTTAGGAGTACTTCTATTTGCCCATACTGCATAAATTAAATGAGAGTCCCAACTCTTTTTATGATCTGCTAGAGTCTCTTTTATTACCTTTAGCAAACTTTTATTGGAGGATTCTGCAAGGTCATTACCTTGTGGGTAATATGGAGTTGAATGATGTAACATAATCTGATATTTCTAGCAAAACTCAATCATTTTAACACTATAAAAATTTGTTGCATTATCAATAACAATTTGAGTTGGGAAACCAAATCTAGATAAGATGTTCTCTTCAATAAATTTGATTACTACTGAATCAGTAGCATTTCTCACTAGAATTGCTTCCACCCATTGAGTGAAGTAGTTTGTTGCAATGAGGATCCATCTATGCTGATTACTTGAAGTAGGATGAATCTCTCCAATAAAATCTAATCCCCATTGGCTAAAAGGTTTGGAGACTATTGATGGAACCAGTGGAAGAGCTCCTAATTTTTTCTTACCAGCAAACATTTGACAAGGAACACAACCTCTGACCTTTTCTCCTACTTTCAAGAACAATGTTGGCCAATACAACCCTCCCCTTAATATCTTATATGTTGTTTCTCTCCAATAATAATGTCCTCCACAAAATCTTGTATGAATCGTGTCAATGATTCCTTCAGTTTTTTATTCTGTTAAACATAATAACAAAATATTTAGTGGGTCTTAAAAGTACAAATTTGCATTTATGATACAGTACTTAATTGCTTTCAGTTTGAGAGTTTTACACTAGCTTTTGGAGAATGATGTTGGACATTCAAAATGGATCAAGAAATTTACAATGTCTTGGTACCAATCTGACAACAGAAATTTGTCATCAATGTATAAAGGGGAAATCTAATTTGAAGGTAAAGGTTCTTGTGGATTCTTTTCTTCAGGATGAAGGGAAGATTCTTGTGGATTCTCCTCTTCTGCAAGCACAAAAGGTTCTTGTGTATTCTTCTTATCTGAAGTTTGAGAAGGTTCTTGTGGATTCTTCCCTTATATCTCTAAAATAGAATTGATTCCAAGCACTTTACAGTTGGATTCAACTAGAAGCTTAGCTAATCCTTCGCCTTTTACTAGCTTTGTAGTTTTGATAGTTAGATTAAACTCCAGTATTTGATTGATCCATCTACCTCTCTTTCCATCAGTGTCTGGTTGAGTTAAAACAATTTTCATTGCACTATTAGAAACATAAGTTGTAATAGGATAATGTAAGACATACATCCTAAACAATTCTAGGGCTTGAATAAAGGCATAGGCTTTCTTCTCAATTGGTGACACTTAAGCTCAACATCTCTCATAACCTTATTAAAAAAGGATATGGGTTGGTCATGGGAATCTTCATTCTTCTGTAGTAGAAAAACAACAAGGGTTGTTTCTGAGGCAAAGGAAAAGATATTGAATGGTTTAGTGTAATCAGGGCTAGCCAAGGTGGGAACTTCAAATATAGCTTTCTTGATATGATCAAATGCATGCCTGGAAGAGATAGTCCATTTAACTTCATGACCCTTTCAAAGCATTTCAGTTATATCTTTTACAATCTCAGCATAATTTGGGATGAATCTCCTTAAAAAATTAATCTTGCCTAGAAAATCTTGAATCTTCTTCTTGTTTCTAGGTAAGGTCAATGTTTCAATGGCATACACACGCTTGGGATCAATCACTACTCCTTCTTTTGAAATTGTATGGCCCAATAGTTTTCCTTCTTTGATAGCAAACAAACAATTTTTAGGATTGAATGATATTCCAAATTTTCTACATCTGTCAAAAACCTTCATCAAGTTCTTTAGATGTTTCTGATCAGATTTAGAAAAAATAGTTATGTCATCAAGATAAATGACCACAAATTTATTTACCTAACCCAAAAAAGCTACATCCATATCTCTCTAAAATGTTGCTCTAGTATTTGTTAAGCCAAATGCCATTATGGCATACATGAATGTACCCCAGGGTGTAGTAAAGGTTGTCTTCTCTCTATTTGTTGAACCAACAAACCTGATTATAACCTGAAAAACCATCAAGCATAGAAAGTATTTTTGCTCTTGAAACCATCTGAAGTAACTGATCTATTTTTGGCAAAGGATAGTTATACTTTAATGATGCTTTGTTCAAATTTCTAAAGTCCACACAAAGTCTAATTTCTCCATTCTTCTTGCTAACAGGAACTAAATTTGCAACCCAATTAGAATATCTAAGAGGGAGAATGATCTGGGCATCTATCATTTTCTTAGTTTCCTTTTCTACAGTTGGTAGAAGATATGGATTGATCCTCCTAAGTTTATGTTGATAAGGAACTACTTCTGGCTTTAAAGGAAACTTTTGTTGTATTATTGAAGTATCATAGGTTTTTAAATCAACATAGGTCCATGCAAAAACTTCCTTATAAGTTTGAAGTAACTTAAGATATTGAGCTTTGATCGTAGGATCTAGAGATGCACATATTTTAATGTTTTTAATATCATCATCTGTTCCAATATTAATTTCCTCTATGTCATCTCGTGAAGAAATGGATTGAGGGTTTTAGAGGACATCATTTTGATCAAACAATTTTTCTAAAGGAATGAGGCCTTCGGGAATAAAATTATTAGAGTACATTGGCCTGATAAGGAATTTTAAATGAACTAGCAAAAAAAGCTAATACATCTGCATGAATATTCTGATTTCTTGGAATATAAGTCAAATTAAAAGCATCAAATAAGTTTCCAACTGAATCCCAAACTTCATTTCGATAAGACCTAAGTATAGGATGCTTAGTCTGGAAAATATTTATCACTTGTTTGATAATAAGTTCAGAATCAGTAAAAGCACTTAAGTTTTGAACCTTTAAACTTTTGGCTAATTGCAGTCCCAAAAGGAAAGCTTCATATTCAGGCATATTATTTATAACTTCGAAGTCGAGTTTGCATGATTGGGTGATATTTTATTTTTCTAGTCAAATTAAAACTACCCGAGCTCCAGCCCCATATTTTGTACAAGAACCATCAAAAAATAGTTTCCATACATCACTTTGATTTGGTTCAGGACTTTCAATTACTTCTTCTATGTTAAATTGAGTTTCATGTATTTGGTTTGAAGAGAGTTGAAAGAAACCAAAATCCTGATCAATTGCATAAATGAGATGGTTTCTTGGCTGGTCTGTTTTGCAAACAATGTGCACAAATCTTACCTCTCTATATAACCTTAATTTTACTCCCTTATAAACTGGAATAGTGGCATAAGACATACCTATCTGAAGAGTTCCCCCTAATTTGGCACAACAAGAGCTAGAAAGGAGAATTCCAAATTTGGGAATATCAAGCACTACACTATCAAGCCGACCTACAACTCATGTAGACTCAGAAGCCCAACAGTCGCATCTATTCAAACACCAACGTTGTGTATAAATATAAGAGGACTTTCCTCATTTGCACTCACTCTTCTCATCACATCTCTCTCTCTCTCTACTGCGTAGAAATGAGTCTCTTCTCTACTGCGCAGAAATGGGTCTCTCTCTCACACATGTGAAGCCGGAAGTTGTTGAACCTAAAGCTGCAATTGCAGATCCAAAGATTGACCTGCGTGGCCTAGAAGATCTCCTCTTTGGAATTGCGTTTTAGGTTCATCTAAAACTCCTCTGAAAGTCACAACTTTTGGTGGTGGAATGAAGTCAATCCGACGAACGGTTTGCAAGATATCGACTGCCCTAGTTTGAAGCCGGAAACTGATGAAACTGAAGCTGCAACTGCAGAAGTAAATATTGACCTGCGTGGCCTAGAAGATCTCCTCATCTAAACTATGTTGTAGGTTCATCTGAAATTCCTTTGGAAGCCACAAATTTTAGTGGTGGAATGAAGTCAATCCGATGATCGGTTTGTGAGATATCGTCTGCCCTAGTTTGATATTGAAGCTGCTAATGCTAATGCTGCTGATCTAGGGTTTGCTACTGCTGATATGAATCAGATTTATTGTATTATTTCTCTCTGTTGAATTATTGAAGATAAAAGAAGATTTGATCAAAATGTTTCCCCACACATTGTGGGGTTTGTCCCTGGCTAGCCGCCACATCTTGCGTCTCTTGTCTTGGCTTGTTTTGTATCGATCGTTTAATGTTCTATCTACACTTTACTTTATGAACATGTGATTGCTAATCTGTGGAATATAATAGTTTCCATACATCACTTTGATTTGGTTCAGGACTTTCAATTACTTCTTCTATGTTAACTTGAGTTTCATGTATTTGGTTTGAAGAGAGTTGAAAGAAACCAAAATCCTGATCAATTGCATAAATGGGATGGTTTCTTGGCTGGTCTGTTTTGCAAACAATGTGCACAAATCTTACCTCTCTATATAACCTTAATTTTACTCCCTTATAAACTGGAATAGTGGCATAAAACATACCTATCTGAAGAGTTCCCCCTAATTTGGCACAACAAGACCTAGAAAGGAGAATTCCAAATTTGGGAGGAATATCTATGACAACTATATCAAGCACTACACTATCAAGCCGACCTACAACTCATGTAGACTCAGAAGCCCAACAGTCGCATCTATTCAAACACCAACGTTGTGTATAAATATAAGAGGGCTTTTCCTCATTTGCACTCACTCTTCTCATCACATCTCTCTCTCTCTACTGCGCAGAAATGAGTCTCTTCTCTACTGCGTAGAAATGGATCTCTCTCTCACATATGTGAAGCCGGAAGCTGTTGAACCTGAAGCTGAAACTGCATATCCAAAGATTGAACTGTGTGGCCTAGAAGATCTCCTCTTTGGAACTGTTTTGTAGGTTCATCTAAAACTCCTCTGAAAGCCACAACTTTTGGTGGTGGAATGAATTCAATCCGATGAACGGTTTGCAAGATATCGACTGCCCTAGTTTGAAGCCGGAAACTGCTGAAACTGAAGTTACAACTGCAGAAGTAAAGATTGACCTGCGTGGCCTAGAATATCTCCTCATCTAAACTATGTTGTAGGTTCATCTGAACTTCCTCTGGAAGCCACAACTTTTGGTGGTGGAATGAAGTCAATCCGATGGTCGGTTTGTGAGATATCGTCTGCCCTAGTTTGATAATGAAGTTGCTAATGCTAATGCTGCTGATCTAGGGTTTGCTACTGTTGATATGAATCAGATTTATTGTACTATTTCTCTCTGCTGAATTATTGAAGATAAAAGAATATTTGGTCAAAAGGTTTCCCCACACATTGTGGGGTTTGTCCCTGGCTAGCCGCCACATCTTGTGTCTCTTGTCTTGGCTTGTTTTCTATCGATCGTTTAATGTTCTATCTACACTTTACTTTATGAGCATGTGATTGCTAATCTGTGGAATATAATAGTTTCCATACATCACTTTGATTTGGTTCAAGACTTTCAATTACTTCTTCTATGTTAACTTTAGTTTCATGTATTTGGTTTGAAGAGAGTTGAAAGAAACCAAAATCCTGATCAATTGCATAAATGGGATGGTTCCTTGGCTGGTCTATTTTGCAAACAATGTGCACAAATCTTACCTCTCTATATAACCTTAATTTTTCTCCCCCATAAACTGGAATAGTGGCATAAGACATATCTATCTGAAGAGTTCCCCCTAATTTGGCACAACAAGACCTAGAAAGGAGAATTCCAAATTTGGGAGGAATATCTGTGACAACTATATCAAGCACTACACTTTTCACTAGAATTTGGACAAGGGTGAAATTGGATAAAATTTCACACAGTGACAAAGCTTGAATAATGGTGAGCATAAACAAAAAATAATATGATTATAACAAATTTCAAATAGAAAATTGAATAATCATAAATATGAAAACCTCTGACCAATGTTTAGAAGGTTCAAGAGAATGTGCTTATGCTTACAACAAGATGTTGATGATTTATTGATTTAAAGGGAATTAATTAAACAGATGGTCCATTAATCCATTCTCTTTATAGATTATCACTTCAAAAGCTTATAGGAATAGATTGAGACACAATTATTCCTACCTAGGTATCTCTGTAAGACATAAGAATATGAAGAAAAACATAACGTGTAACACTGGAAAAACTTACAGGAAGCACAAATTGTGTAAAACTGAATTCATAATCCTTTGCTTTGTATTAAAGGTCCAAAAAATTCAAGTACATCAAGTGTTTTGAAATGCTTCATCAGGGGTGCAACCATTCTTCCATGGTCAACCTGATTCAATGGTGAACTTGGTTCAATGATGAACCCATAATAACTCGTAACGAGAGTTATTTATAAAACAGTAGAACTAAGAAAATATCCTAAACTATTTTTACAAAAATATATTTATTCAAGGAAAAGGAAATATCTTCATGCAAGAAGAGAGAGACAACTATTGAACTGTTGCTTGTTGTCCCTGTTATTTAGGTTCCGCTGTCCTTTAGACTTTGATATTTTTCCCTTTAAGGTACTTGGTTGTTTGATCTTCATGCCGGATGTCATTTTTACTTATGACCTTTTATCTGATACACTTTCATCTAATACTCTTTAACCTTTTTGACCTGTCAATAACCTTTACTGTGCTTTTTAATTTTACTGTACATTTCAAGTTTTTACTATGTATTTCAATAGTAAATATTTTAGTTTTACATGTCTCAGTATTAGGTAGATTGGATATTGATCATTTTTCTATATATTTCATCTGTTTGTCCTTTAACTGTATGTTTTATCTGCCTCCTCTGTTTAAAATTTATTGTCTCTATGTGAAGGATTTCTTCTTTGTTTTATCCATTACTATGTAAGTAAATTGTTTCCTTCTGCTTTGTAATAAATTTCTTTTTCTTCTGAATAAAGGCTTTTAAATTCATTTCCTTGTGAATCTGGAACAAACAAGTTTTATATAATCACCTGCAAAATACAACAATTGTTAAGAAAAACACAGGCTAACAGGGAGGGCTGCAATGACTTCGGGGAAAAGGATAGTGTATGGACGGAGTCCTGGCAATGTTTGGAATGTAATTTGGGGCCAAAATTGGTTGCAGAGGCTCAGGGTAGTGCGGGAAGGATTATACGTATTTTATAGTGTAAACGGGTGAAAAGAGCGAAAGTAGGTGTTTTGGCGTTTAAATGGGAAATGGTTAACTTTTTTTCAAATTTGGCGTGGAAACCGATAAGTGAATAGTGATGGTTTCAGCCTTCGCAAGGAGTAGTTTTGGAGGCTCAACGCATCGCTTTTGGTCGTGGGGTGGTTTTTCTCCGAGGGCACACGAGTTAATGTGGGACTACCACGTAACCATAAGGGCCCCAAGCAAAACCACGGTCTTGTGTGCTCTCAAGTGGGTAAAGCTAGGAGATTAGGAGCGTGCGATATTGTTGTGGGTCGTTAGATCTGGGAGTGAATGATCAGACCACTATCGCATGGAAAAGCTACACAGAGGGCAATCAACGAAGATTAGTGGGGCCTAGGGAATAACTACAAGTGATTTGTAATTATTTTAATAAATAAAGTGTGATTAATCGTATCGTGATGGGTTTAAGAGTGGGACCAAGGTTAAATGCAGTGGTTTGTTAACCACACCAAGGGTGGCTTAAAAGAGTTTTTATATCGGGAAATGGCAATATAGCGGAGTTAATAAAAGTAAAGCTGGAGGAGACAAAACTTATGCTAAAGGGTCTTTAAGGATTTTTAAACGTTTTGTTGGGAAAATGATGAATGCGTAGTCAAATTTAAATAAAACGGAGGGGGGAATAAAGCTTAGGATAAGGGGTTTTTATGGCTTTTTAGGGAATTTACAAGGGGAAAGTGATTTTTCAAAGGGGAAAGGGTTTCACACTAGGGAAAAAGGGGGTTTTTGGTAAGGGAATGAGTTTTGAGGGTAAATTGCTAGGAAAATGTGTGAAACCAAGGGCCAAAGGTGAAAATAAAGGGAAAAGGGTATTTTCTCAGGAAATGATGGGATAATGAGGAAATTAGTAAGTATGTAGTGGGGGGTGAAATGAAATGAGGGGAAGTTAACCAAATCAATTTGTGAACATCTTTTCATCTTCATAATTGCTCATGCACATTGCAACACATGATCAAGAATGATAAATGTGTTTATGCCTCAATCAACTTTGTACTTCTGCAACCTTTCTTCTACCTACCCTTTACTTACCCTAACCTTTTTTCTTCACTTAGTTGGGTGCATTTAGGCTAGCAAACCCTTTATTTCCTTTTTTTTTTTGAAAAGAAAACTATCTAATTCTTACCCTATAACAGCCAAGGGCTCAAATTAAATTGATGAGCTCCTTATTGTTCTCTACCTAACTACTGATCTGCCAGATTAAACAGTTTGGCTAGATATTTATTCTTTAGCTATATACATGAAATTTAAAGCATGAACTAGTCAAGATTAAAATATTTGACTATCATAGGTTGTGGAATTTATGACAAGCTACACATAACCATTATTTTTCATAATAAAGTAAAAAGTAGTGGCACTTGGGCTTGCACACTTTCATAGTTTATTTCCTTTTCTTTTCTCTTTAACCTAACATTTTATTTTTGCCTTCAGTTTTTAGGGCATCTATTCTAACATTTTCTTTAATATGGACATGTTGTCAAGATATTTCCTAACATTTTTTATTCAATATTCTTTTTGTCCATATCCTAGCTTAACATTTTTTGAAAAATATTTTCATTTTTTGGACTAATTTATTCTAACTTATCAAAACCAAAAAATGCTACAACATTGGCTCCAACTGAGGGCTGCTTTCTCCTGCAGAATGCAGAGAACCTACATATCCATGTGCTTTCTCCTTGGGCTATGGAGTCTTTTGTTGTAAAAAATTACACTGACAACTGAAAAGTAAAAGAAACCAGAGTTTTTACAATGGTAGTAATGAAATCTACTTCAACTTCTCAGTAATGAATGTAATGTTTGAGAAACCTTCCATTTACAAGATAAGTGGAGTATAGCCCCTCAAGATTTTGTAGGACAAAAGTGTTGTTTCCGTTCACTTCAGCAATTGCTAAAGGTCCAAACCACAAGTTGTTAAACTTGCCATGTTTTCCCTTTTCTTCTCTCCTAGAATCTCATCTTAGAACTAGATCACCTTCCTTGAAGTCCCTTTCCATGGCTCTTCTGTCAAACAGGATCTTCATCTTACTCTGATACTTTCTCAATTTGTATTGAACTTCATCTCTGTTTTCATTTAGTTCAATAATCTGATTTATTCTCCTTAAAAAATCATCAGGTTCATCTATTGAATCCTGCAAGAATTTTAAAACAGGGAAGGCCAAATTGGTAGGGAAGATTGCATCTTTCCCATAAACTAACTGGAAATGATATTTTCCAGTAGATCTTTTAGGAGTAATTCTATTTTCCCATACTGCATAAATTAAATGAGAGTCCCAACTCTTTTTATGATATGCTCGAGTCTTTTTTATTACCTTTAGCAAACTTTTATTGGAGGATTTTGCAAGGCCATTCCTTGTGGGTAATATGGAGTTGAATGATGTAACATAATCTGATATTTCCAGCCAAACTCAATCATTTTGACACTATAAAAATTTGTTGCATTATCAATGACAATTTGAGTTGGGCAACCAAATCTAGATAAGATGTTCTCTTCAATAAATTTGATTACTACTGAATCAGTAGCATTTCTCACTAGAATTGCTTCCACCCATTTAGTGAAGTATTATGTTGCAATGAGGATCCATCTATGCTGATTACTTGAAGTAGGATGAATCTCTCCAATAAAATCTAATCCCCATTGGCTAAAAGGTTTTGAGACTATTGATGGAACCAGTGGAAGAGCTACTAATTTTTTCTTACCAGCAAACATTTGACAAGGAACAAAACCTCTGACCTTTTCTCCTACTTGCAAGAACAATGTTGGCCAATACAATCCTCCCCTTAATATCTTATATGTTGTTTCTCTCCAATAATAATGTCCTCCAAAAAATCCTGTATGAATCGTGTCAATGATTCCTTTAGTTTCTAATTCTGTTAAACATAATAACAAAATATTTAGTGGGTCTTTCCAGTACAAATTTTCATTTAGATACAGTACTTGATTGCTTTCAGTTTGATAGTTTTACACTAGCTTTTGGAGAATGATGCTGGACATTCAAAATGGATCAAGAAATTTACAATGTCTTGGTACCAATCTGACAACAGAAATTTGTCATCAATGTATAAAGGGGAAATCTAATCTAAAGGTAAAGGTTCTTGTGGATTCTTTTCTTCAGGATGAAGGGAAGGTTCTTGTGGATTCTCCTCTTCTGCAAGCACAAAAGGTTCTTGTGTATTCTTATTATCTGAAGTTTGAGAAGGTTCTTGTGGATTCTTCCCTTATATCTCTAAAATAGAATTGATTCCAAGCACTTTACAGTTGGATTCGGCTAGAAGCTTAGCTAATCCTTGGCCTTTTACTAGCTTTGTAGTTTTGATAGTTAGATTAAACTCCAATATTTGAGTGATCCATCTACCTCTCTTTCCATCAATGTCTGGTTGAGTTAAAACAATTTTCACTGCACTATTAGAAACATAATTAGTAATAGGATAATGTAAGACATACATCCTGAAAAATTCCAGGGCTTGAATAAGGGCATAGGCTTTCTTCTCAATTATGTGACACTTAAGCTTGACATCTCTCATAACCTTACTAAAAAAGGATATGGGTTGGTCATGGGAATCTTCATTCTTTTGTAGTAGAACAACAGCAAGGGTTGTTTCTGAGGCAAAGGAAAAGATATTGAATGGTTTAGTGTAATCAGGGCTAGCCAAGGTGGGAACTTCAAAGATAGATTTCTTGATCTGATCAAATGCATGCCTAGAAGAGATAGTCCATTTAACTTCATGATCCTTTTAGAGCATTTCAGTTATATCTTTTACAATCTCAACATAATTTGGGATAAATGTCCTTAAAAAATTAATCTTGCCTAGAAAAGCTTGAATCTCCTTTTCTAGGTAAGGTCAATGTTTCAATGGCATACACACGCTTGGGATCAATCACTACTCCTTTTGAAATTATATGGCCCAATAGTTTTCCTTCTTTGATAGCAAACAAACACTTTTTAGGATTGAATGATATTCCAAATTTTCTACATCTGTCAAAAACCTTCATCAAGTTCTTTAGATGTTTCTGATCAGACTTAGAAAAAATAGTTATGTTATCAAGATAAATGATCACAAATTTATTTACCTAACCCACAAAAGCTACATCCATAGCTCTCTAAAATGTTGCTCCAGCATTTGTTAAGCCAAATGCCATTATGGCATACATGAATGTACCCCAGGGTGTAGTAAAGGTTGTCTTCTCTCTATCTACTGAATCAACATTTACCTGATTATAACCTGAAAAATCGTCAAGCATAGAAAGTCTTTTTGCTCTTGAAACCATTTGAAGTAATTGATCTATTTTTGGCAACGGAGAGTTATCCTTTAATGATGCTTTGTTCAAATTTCTAAAGTCCACACAAAGTCTAATTTCTCCTTTCTTCTTGCTAACAGGAACTAAATTTGTAACCCAATTAGAATATCTAAGAGGGAGAATGATCTGGGCATCTATCATTTTCTTAATTTCCTTTTCTATAGTTGGTAGAAGAGATGGATTGATCCTCCTAAGTTTCTGTTGATAAGAAATTGCTTCTGGATTTAACGGAATCTCATGTTGTATTAATGAAGTATCATAGGTTTTTAAATCAACATAGGTCCATGCAAAAACTTCCTTATAAGTTTGAAGTAACTTAAGATATTCAGCTTTGATCATAGGATCTAGAGATGCACAGATTTTAATGTCTTTAATATCATCATCTATTCCAATATTAATTTCCTCTATGTCATCTTGTGAAGAAATGGATTGAGGGTTTTAGAGTACATCATTTTGATCAAACAATTTTTCTAAAGGAATGAGGCCTTTTGGAATAAAATTGTTAGGCAGTTGAATAATGTCATGATCAGGAATTTTTGAATTGAAATTTGAAGTATCATTTTCATTTGCATTTTCATTTGTTTCTGCTCTATCTTCATCAATTTGTAGAACTGAAAAGTCATTTATAACCTGCAGAAAATATTTCAAATGTTCATCATCTTCAAATATCTGCTAGTGTTTTAGATTGTCTGGGATGGATGGTCTGTACTTGACTTGTATTTGATAGAGTACATTGGCCTGATCAGGAATTTTAAATGAACTAGCAAAAAAAGCTAATACATCTGTATGAATATTTTGATTTCTTTGAATATAAGTCAAATTAAAAGCATCAAAGAAGTTTTCAACTGAATCCCAAACTTCATTTTGATAAGACCTAAGTCTAGGATGCTTAGTCTGGCAAATATTTATCACTTGTTTGACAATAAGTTCTGAATCGGTAAAAGAACTTAAGTTTTGAACCTTTAAGCTTTTGGCTAATTGCAGTCCCAAAAGGAAAGCTTCATATTCAGGCACATTATTTGTAACTTCAAAGTCGAGTTTGCATGATTGGGTGATATTTTATTTTTCTGGTCAAATTAAAACTACCCGAGCTCCTGCCCCATATTTTGTACAAGAACCATCAAAAAATAGTTTCCATATATCACTTTGATTTGGTTCAGGACTTTTAATTACTTCTTCTATGTTAACTTGAGTTTCATGTATTTGGTTTGAAGAGAGTTGAAAGCAACCAAAATCCTGATCAATTGCATAAATGGGATGGTTCCTTGGCTGGTCTGTTTTGCAAACAATGTGCACAAATCTTACCTCTCTATATAACCTTAACTTTTCTCCCCCATAAACTGGAATAGTGAAATAAGACATATCTATCTGAAGAGTTCCCCCTAATTTGGCACAACAAGACCTAGAAAGGAGAATTCCAAATTTGGGAGGAATATATGTGACAACTATATCAAACACTACACTTTTCACTATATCAACCATATGTTTGTTCATACAATATTCCTTGACATCTCTCAATGGGGGTTCTCTAGCCTCTATATAGGCCACATACATACAATACCATGGGTCATTACCATGGTTCCCTCAATACCATCTATCTAATACCATGGGCCCATTACATTGTTACTAATCTACTGTGGTCCCTTACTGATACAGTTAACCACCTTATTTTACTTGCAATGGAGGCGGATGTGAAATGGCATGAATTATGATATATATATATATATATTATATATTATATATATATATTATTATATAATATATATTATATATATTTATATATATAATATATATATATATATATATATATATATATATATAATATATATATTGCGTCGAGTCTGTATCATTGGCATATCGCAATGCGGAGGGTATATGTTACAGCTGGGACTTGTGATGGAGGCAGATGCGAAATGGCATTGATTTTTGGTATATATTTGCGTCGAGTTCGGGCCCATCGCAATCACATATTGCAATGTAGGGAGAGTGTATGCACGTTAAAAAGCTTGCGATCTTCCGATGCAATGTTTTATTAAATATATAGTTTTATTATAAAACTAAAGGTTTTGGGATATTTAAATAAAGGGAGTTAATATATACGGGAAATGGAACTTTTAGGGGTTTTAATACATTAAGTTAGTATTAATATGAAATATGAGCAGAATGGGAAAAATAGAGTAAGTATAATGCTTTTTATGAGTTATTTGCTTTTCACATATATGCATGAATACTTAGGCTAAACAACTTTTTGTGGGTTTTTGGGTAAAAGGGGATTTAGCATGGGTTTTTCACTTTTCCTAGGCAAAAAGGATTTTAACCTTCGGAAAAGAGATTTTTATGGAAAATGAATGAATATGAACTATATGAAGGTGGAAAGCAGAAATTAGTAAATATAGGGATGAATGGAGATAAGGGAAGTTAATTAATTGATCTTGTAAACCTTCATTTGCTTTGTGTAATTGCCTCATGGACGTAAAAACATATGGTAAAACCTGATAAATGTACATTTTGTCTAATCAGTTATCAAACTTCTGCAACCTTTCTTCTACTTACCCTTTGTTTATCCTATCATTTTTTTCTTCACTTAATGGGTGCAATTAAGCTAGCAAACCCTTTTCCTTTCTATTTATTTTACAAAAGCAAACTCTCTAATTCTAACCTTATAACATCCACGGGCTCAGATTAAACTAATGAGCACCTTATAATTCTCTACCTAACTACTGATCTGCCAAGATTAAACAGTCTGGCCATATCTTTATTCTGTAACTATAACATCAAATTTAAAGCATGAAGCAGTCAAGATCAGATTAAACTAATGAGCACCTTATAATTCTCTACCTAACTACTGATCTGCCAAGATTAAACAGTCTGGCCAGATCTTTATTCTGTAACTATAACATCAAATTTAAAGCATGAAGCAGTCAAGATTAAACAGTTTGACTATCATGGGTTGTGGCATTTATGACACGCTGCACAAAACCATTATTTTGTAGAAAAATAGTAGTGGCATTTAAAATTTCTCACTTTCAGAGTTATTTGTTTTCTTTTCTTTCTAACTTAACATTTTCTTTTTGCCTTGATTTTTTAGGGCATCTAACGTAACATTTTTTTTTTATATGGACATCATCATCAAAAGATCTTTTTTCAAAAACATTGTATTCAATATTGTTATGTCCATATCCTAATTTAACATTTTTTCAAATATTCTATCTTATCAAAACCAAAAATTGCTACAACACATATAAAACAAACAACCAATGTAAATTGTCCAAAGCCATATTTTGCTGCCATAGCTATCCTGTAGAGGAAGCATGGGAAATTATGAGCATGGTTTAGACCCAATGGTCTCACACACCATTTAATAATTGAGAGGGGGGGTGGATTAGGGTTGTTTATGATGTGAGGAGGATTACGGGGCCCCAAATGGTAATGTATTAATTTGACACTTGTTGGGTTGTGGAGTTATGGTATTGGATGTATTTCATATGTGCCTTTGAAATATAAGCCTCCTTTGATCCACATTTGTGACATTATTTGCTTGATTGAACATGTGCATTTGGAAGAGAATGCCTTGACTTGGGCTTTGACTTGGGCTTAGACTTGGTCCCCATTAAATCACTAGCAAATATTGGAAGTGATAATTTAGGGTCTTAGCATAGGCCAACATGGTCTCATAGGAATGGGCTATTTAGATTTATTTTTTCCACCTTGATATCCATTGTGCTAATCATTTCATCTTGTTGTTTAAGAAATTGATTATGTTATAAAATTACTTCTTGTTTCTAACATAATTGTGTTGCTACTTTACTTCTTCAAGTGAGGCATGCTCCATGGAAGTGAGCTTTGAAGATGTTATTTTTGCTATAAGAGTTGTGAATGATTATAAGAAACTAGATGCAGTGAATCCTTAATGGTGGTATACAAAAGTTGATTTTGATACCAATCAAAATAAGTCAAGGCAAATAGAAAATTAAGGTTTTCTATTAAGAATTGAAATATCTAATTATATAAGAATAACCTCTTTCTTATAAAGTGGTTAGATATAAAGAAACAATAAATTATATTGAATTTTTTTAAATATTAAATTATGTTATTAATATCCACTACTTACTATTAGTGTCTTAGATTTCGAAGTATTAAAATTAGTGCAACTTAATAAATTAATTTTCTACCACCAAAAATACATAATTATTATATAATTTTAGAGTTAAATAATACACAGTAAAAAATAATACAATTATATATATATTTTTAACCGTAAATTATTTTCTACTTCTCTTCCTAAATACACAGCCAAATAACTATCCGCATGTCGGACAAAGCACACCTGATTCGTGCGAGGCTTGTAATTCCCAAATACACAGCCAAATAACTATCCAGCATGTCCGACTAAGCACAGCTGATTCGCTCAACAATCACAGTCGTATAATTAATTCCATCGTATATGTTCATTAATTAAATTAATGAACGCAAGATAATATTCTTAGAAAAGTAACGTAAATACAAGGCTCTTTTCAATTTCATATGTACACGTGTACATTCATGCTGTTAACATGGCATTTGACTAAGGCAGTAGACTTTTTGAAAGTTTTTCCGGCGGATCTTGCCGGCTAAAATCCGGCAGCAATTCATTGGAATTCCATGTTTGATAGCTAGTTTCTGCATAATCAATGGCTCCCAGAGATTTTTCAGGGCGCTGAATCCAAATATGCAGTTAAAAAATCATTTTAACTGCTAAAAATCAAGATTTAACCTCATTTCTTCCGCCGGATTCCGTCACCGAAATCTCCAAAAAGTCACATTATAGACAACTCCTTTGACTAAATAGTTGCGCATCTGGCCACAACCCTCACAACTTCAAATGCGGGCTCCGTCCTTGTATCGAATGCTCATTTATACTTCGCTAGGCGTTCTTTTCGCTGTTTCTTATTCCTGTTATTAAAGAACGCGACATTGGAAATTAGCGCACTTCTGCTTTGACTTTGGAATGAATAGGCTTTTCAATGTCAAAATTTGAATAGGGTTTTCAATGTCAAATTTTTTTTAGAATTTTTTTTGGTTAAAAGTTATAATTTTTTTATTATGTTAAGTAAAAATTTAGTCAACTCAAGGATTGATGTGGTTTAGGTTGGATGTAATTACATGTTATTTTGAAGATTTATATGTTTTAGGTCGTAGTTTCTCAAGTTAATAATAGCTTACACAATTTAGCAAACAAAAATAATTAATAATTAATATATGATTTAAATGTAGAAATACATTTAAAAAAGCATATAAAAAAAACATAGTATATGAGTTCTATAAGCATAATAATTTTTTTAATTAAATTGAAAAAAAAGGCTAAACTCCTACCATCCAATTAATAACTACCACAATCATATAAGTTAAAGGACATTAAAATGGACTATATCAATTAAGTTAAATTTGATCGTTCAGTCAAACTTTTTAATCTTACTTTTTTTTATAGTACTAATTCTTTCCCACTCTCATTTTACTTTTCTTAACCCTATTTTCTTTAATTTTATATTTTTAACTACAAAGTTTATAAAACATGTCTTATTATTGCTAAAATAATTGAAATAAAATAATAATAATAAATATTGATTAACTTGGAATTTAATATGATCTCTATGCGAAGAAAATAAATAGTATATCTATTTTAATTAACTAATCCAAAATAATTATGAAATGACTTTAAAACTTATTATATATTAAAATAAAAATTTAAAAACACTCCTATATAAACACACCTCTTCATATAATAAAGAATCTTAATTATGTATTGAACCGAAATTTAAATCTTCATTTGTACTAGGATTTTCAAAATAAAATACACATTGAATTGGAAAAATATAATGCAATACAGTTTTATTTGTGGGTGTCTATTAGTTTGGAAAAGAGGCTTAATTATGTATTGAACCAATATAATGAAATTTATTTGTGGGTGTCGCTTAGATGGGGAATGAATCTTAATTATGTATTGAAGCAATATAATGAAATTTAAATCTTTATTTGGAGTAGGATTTTCAAAATAAAATACATTCAATTGAAAATTGCAATACGATTTATTTGTGGGTGTCGATTAGATTGGAAAAGAGTCTTAATTATGTATTGAACCAATATATTGAAATTTATTTGTCGATGTCGATTAAATTATAAAAGAGTCTTAATTATGTATTTAACCAATATATTGAAATTTAAATCTTTATTTGTACGAGGATTTTCAAAATAAAATACACATTCAATTGAAAAATATAATGCAATACAGTTTTATTTGTGGGTCTCGATTGCATTGGAAAGGAGAAAAGGTTTTGCTCAACTTTGCAGGAGAGTGTCCCTTAAAAAAATTTAAAAAAAATCCATAACGGTAATTGAAAAATATAATACAATACAGCTATATCTGTGGGTGTCGATTGGATTGGAAAAGAGGAAAGGTTTGGCTCAACTTTCCGGGAGGAGTGTCCCTTAAAAAGAAATTAAAGGAAAATCCATAACGATAATATTGTCAGAAAATTTCATAATGGTAATATTGCCACCATATATTACGACCATATATTACGACCATCCAGAAAGATATGCAGCGGACGGCAAAATTCATAACGGTAATATTGCCACCATATATTACGACCATCCAGAAAGATATGCAGAAGGGGCGGATTTCAAATATAATAAATAGGACGGAAATCTTTTGGCATTCGTTTTGATGGCCGTTTTTTTAAAATGGGAAAATAGAAAAACTGGCTTGGTATCACTGTCTGCCGTTTTTTTTAAATGGGAAAATAGAAAAACTGGCTTGGTATCACTGCCGGCAGACAAAATGAAAAACGCTGGAAAAAAGCGGAGAGGTCAGGCCAAAGAGGAGAAGAGCGAAAAAAGGGGAGACATGTGAGGCCCAGGAGGAGAAGAGGGACGACGTGAGGGAAGATTGTGAGCTTTCGGTTCTATTTTCTCATAATTGTTCACGAGGAGAACCAGGTTGAGATTTTGAAGTTTGAATAGGTGAATATATGTGTTTTTCCTTTTATTAGATTTAAGTTTAGCAGTGTCATGACTGATCTGTCTGCGCTCTTCTCTTTTATTTTTCACTCTATGGCATACTTTTTAATTTTAAATTTGGCGCATTACAAGCTTCACCCGTCTCGCTTTTTTCTATTGGGTGGTTTTGAAAGCTTGGGTGATGTTCGTTTTGAATTCCCGGATGGTGTTTGCAGGCAGGGGATGGTGAGGGTTTAATCAATGGGAAATGATTTCAAAGGAGTGGGTGTCGCTGGGACGTTGTATGAAACAACGATTACGAGGAGAGAATAAAAAAGCTGAAGGTTAATATTTCGATTAGTATTATAGGTTTTTGAACAGATTCTTACTCTAATTTGGTTGTTTTCATTGTGCAATGGAAGATTCAGCCCTTAAAAGCGACGTCTGGGACAAACTCGTGTATACTTGGTTCCTTTCTTTAGTTTCTGAGCATTGTTTGTTCTTGAGTTTCGGTTCATCCCTCCTGCAGTCATTTGTACTTCATCGAAACAAAAATGTTCCGCAGTTTGATGGGGGTTTAGGGTTTTAGTGCATCGTCCTTCTGTTTTAACCCTAGCGGTTTCTTCCAGGTACGCATTGTTCATGGATCCAAAGATAAGTGAGAGATGAAGGCAATACAGAGGCCATGCAGCGCAGGTGAAGATGCGGAGGCAGGTGAAGATCGTCGGTACTTCATTACTTAATTCCCTCTTAATTTCTAGTTAAATTCATATTTCATATTAAAAGAATAGTTATATACAACAAAATGATTATGTTAAAGATTATGCAGAGGAAACGTAAGGATTAAAATATTGTGACCCGCTGTGGTAAATAATAATAATATCTATCCTTCCTCCTCTCCTGGCGCTTTTGTTGGCTGGTTTTGGTCAAATAACTGATCATTAATGAAAAACTGGGAAAGGCTGGGTTGCAGAGCACTACTCGCTGGTTCTTTTACAATTTTATTTTAACTTCACCTCTTGCTTTAGGGCTCTTTCTTTCCATGGCTGGTTTTGATCAAATAACTGATCATTGATCGAAAAGTGGGAATCGCCGGGTTGCAGGGCACTAGTGGCTCGTTCTATTACGATTCTATGTTAAGTTTTAACTTCACTTAGAGCGTTAGTTTAGGGCTCCTTTTGCAGATTTTCGGCTTGATAATGGATATTCAGGGGCTTCAGTTGACATAATCCTAGGAAAGATCGGGTTACAGGCCACTAGTGCCTTGATATATTATAACTCTATGCTAATTCAAGAATTTCAGAAAAATACATGTAGTTTGAATGGTTACTCTCGCTTGACTTTGTAGTATGTACAGAAACGTAACCGTAGTTTTATTAAATATTAATTCTCGTCCAGTCTCTTTCAGCATTTTTCCATGTGGATTGATCTGCAATCACTTCAGTTGACGAAATGTTGTAAAGACCTGGTTGATTCCTACTCCACTATTTTTCGCGATAGCATTGTTACTGGTAATTGCTACCCCGATTTGCTTTGTTGATTATCATTTGGGATTTTATTTGGATGTAGAAAAATTATATAAAGTTTTAACGGTTATTCCACGTTTTTGTTCTTAACCGCTTACAGAGTAACGTACTGGAAGTTTTATTGAAATAATAATTTTGGAGCATTTCTTCTGCGAATTTGTCTGGCAACGCTTGAGTCGATGTCAACGCTCGAATTGCCTGGTTGTCTCCTTGTCTCCTCCTTACTTTTTAAAGAAAGAATAGCGTTGTTTTTGGTAATTGCTATATTAAATTGCTCAGTTGTTCATTATCTGGGATTTAATATGATTTTAGAAAACTGCATTTGGATTGATTAACGTAAGAGGAGCTAACTTCTTAAGTTTAGAATACTAACTTCTTTAACAAAAATGGTTAAATAACTTTTTAAAAAAATTATACCATGACATGAAAAAAATTAAGGGAAAAGAAAACCCAGTGTGCATGTTAGAAAGAGTACCTATTGCTTAACAGATTTAGCATTACAATTTATGATAGTTGTAACTAACTAAAAGAAAGTGTAAATCAGATTGAGTTTACATAAAGAGAATTGAGATGTGATTGGAACCCTAAGCCTATGAGTTTGAGAGAATATCAATTCCAAAACATAGTGTTTTGATGGTTGAATATCAATTCTAAAACATAATTTTTTGATGGTTGTTGTATGCTATTGAAAGGAGCTATGAATGACTCGTAACTACCAAAAAAATTTATCATTTGTTGGAGCTAAAAAACTAAAGAGTAATAGAAGAAAGTTGGTATCACATCCAATTGTGATGGGACCAACCCTGATCACTTACGACATATCATTAATTGGATGATTGCGTGGATGATTTTATTTGTTGATTGGTTTTATGGCGCCTACTGGCAATTTAATGGTGTGAGGACGGTGTCCTTGGGTCTCACTTCTCTCGCCTCTTACTTTGCCGAAGAAACCCTAATCTCGATCATTCCATCGCTGTTCTGTTGCCCTGTTGCTCCATCGAGGTGAGCTATCTGGTTCTAGTTCAGGTTGCTGCTCCTCGAGGGCTTCGACTATCCTATTCTCGAGATGATTCTCTTTGAGGGTTTTTGTCTGCAAGCTCTGGTTATGCTGGTGGTTTGTTGTCCGCTGGTTTTTCCCTGGTCGTATGGCTCGACTATGGTTGCGATGTTCCTCTGTTTGTTGGTTTTGTGTGCTGGTTCGAAACTCAGCTTCGTTTGCATGAAACCATCGACTTCTGTCCTATGTTTGCCAACTATCTGGTGGCACTGCAGGCATTACTTCAGCTATACTTCTGGGTTGCTTTGACTTTATAAATCTGTCTATCATTGTATGGTTTCGTTTATGCTTTCATCTTCAAGGATTTCGCCTCGTTGTTTGACTGTAAGTTTGTCCTTTCTGTTGCAGGTCATGGTCGTGGGGTGGCTCGACTCTCAGCTTCCATCCGGCATTCGACCATAGGTAAACTCTCCTCCATGTTTTATGATTTTGTTTGTTTGCTTCTGTCACTAACTCTTCTCACTCCTCGTGAGCAGTGGGCGCTCTGGCGACTGTGGCCTTGGTCCACGGCTTCCTCCCTCGCTCACACATGCTCGGCTCCTTTGGTAAGTGGTCTCCCCTTAAACCCTTGCCTCTATTTTCGTTACTTATTTTTATGGCTCTGTTTGTTGGGTTCTAATGGCCTTTTTTGGTGGCCACACAGGTAAATGGTTGGGCTCACCGATTTTTAGTCTCGTGCCCTGACACCTATGCTTGTATCGATTAGGGTCGCTCCTTGTTGTTTCTTTGTCTGTCTATTTGAAGCGTTTGTTGTTGGAAATCTTCTCTAGGTCTATTGTTGAGCGTTGTGGCTTTGGCCTCACTGTGTCATGGCTTGTGTATTTATGCCTCCGGGCTGTTAACTTATGAACTATATCTATGTCAGCTCTATGGTGGTTGTATTTGGCACTGTTACAGAGGACCTCTGTGTCGTAGCTTGTTTTTATAACTGTATCTTGGACTGTAAATTTTTTATATCTATATATATATATACACAGATTTTTGAAAAGTGAATTGTATTTGGAAATGTTGCGAGTTCTGTGGGTACCTGTAGATATTTGTGGTATTCGACTCTTCTACAACCTTTTCTGTTTGTTTGGTTGAACTTGTCTGCATCTCCTTCTTGCCTTTGTGTTAATTTTTCTCTTTCTTTCACCGTTATGAAATGGATAAATGAATTTGATTAAGTTTGGAAGAGAATAATTTTAAGCTACAAAGAATGGAATTCAGACTTTCTTGTCTGCATCTCCTTCATTGGTGGTGTCACTGGATTTCCTGCAAGGGATGAAGTGTGCCATCTTGGAGAAATGGTCCACCACCACCATGATGGAGTCCAAACCCCACTGTGTTTTTGGCAATCCGAAGACAAAGTCTAGACTGACTGAGTCCCACTGTCTGTTTGGAATAGGCAAGGGTGTATACTACCCCGTGTTCTGACTGTGCCCTTTCGCCAACTAACATATCTTACACCTGGTTACATATCGCTGCATGTCTCTTCGCATCTTCGGCCAGTAATAAAAATGACTAAGATGATCTAAGGTCTTATCAATGTCGAAATGTCCAACTACACCTCCACTATGTTTTTCTTGGATGATGTTCTCCCTCATCGAAAATTCTTGAACACACAGTTGTCCTCCCTTGAATAGTAGCTCTTCCTGTAAGTTATAGTCCAGCCATGGACTATTATTCCTCAACAAGGGATTTTGGAAGGCTTCATAAACCTCCTTGAAATTTGCAACTATTTGATACAAGTCCTTAAGTTGTTCAAAACCCAACACTTTTATCATGCTCTCTTGTAAGAGTAAAACTCTCTTGTTTAGTGCATCTACTACCTTGTTGGCTTGACCACTAATATGCTTCAATGCAAATGTAAAACTCTGCAAGCACTCAACCCATTTTGTGTGTTTATGATTCAGCTTATGCTACTACATAACATACTGTAATGCAGAATTATCAAAAAACAAGACAAACTCATTACCCAACAAATAATGTCTCCAATGCTTCAATGCTTGGACGACGACATAAAATTCCTTGTCGTAAGACATGTATTTTTGCCTGCTTTCATTTAATTTGTCACTGAATTAAGCCACTGGTTTGTCTTCCTGGCTAAGTACGGCTCCAAGGGCTATACCACTAACATCACAACGAACTTGGAAAAGTTTGTTAAAATCAGACAACCTCAAAATTGGCCTTTTAGTGATCTTCTTCTTCAATATCTTGAAGTTCTTCTCTACAGCTTCAGTCCAATGGAAAGGTTGACTTGCCTTTTTGATGGTATCCAACATGGGTGTGTAGATTTCAATAAAATTCTTTATAAACTTGCGATAGAAACTTGCCAATCCGTGAAAAATCTGAACTTCGAACAAACTCTTAGGGGATGGCTCGCTGATTATAGCTGCAACGTTTTCTAGGTCCATTTTTAGCTCATTTTCTGCAATCACAAAACCCAAATAGACTAACTCCTTATGAAAGAAAGAACATTTTTTTTAAATTTATCAGCAACTTATTTCGCTGCAACTTCTCCAAAACATATCTAACGTGTCAAAAATGTTCTTCCCTAGTCTTGCTGAAAATTAGTATATCATAAAGATACACAATTATGAATTTCCCAATGAACTCCTTCAACATCTCGTTCATTAGGCACATGAAAGTGCTAAGGGCATTACTTAGCCCAAATGGCATCACCAGCCATTCATACAAACCTTCATTGTTTTTTAAAGTTGTTTTCCATTTGTCCCCTTCTCTTCCACTCGCCTCCTTCCTTGGGAGCTAACTATCAGAACTGCACAAGGACTTAAAATTTCCCGTATCAAACCTTTGTCCAACATTTCCTGTACCTACTTCCTAATCTCTTTTTTGTCCTTAGGACTCATCCAGTAAGGAGCTTTGTTTGGTAAACTAACTCCAGGTATGAAATCTATGTGATGACTGATACTTTGCTTTGGTGGTCACTTATCCAGTAAATCATCCACCACAATGTCGTTGAATTCCTGCAACAAATCTTGGATTTCCTCAGGTAAATAAAAAATTTCAGTATGCAACAACACTGCCCTTGGTATCCTTACAATGACAACTTTATTGCATTATCTTCAATCTATTTTAGAAATTCCTTTCCCCCCATCAGCAACACTTTTGTCCCAGTAGTATCTACTATTTCTTCTTCCTTGATGAGTACTAGTGTATGCTTAATCCCATCCTTGACAAACTTGTAATAGTTTGTCTTTCTGTCATGAACAACTTTTCGGTCATACTGCCATGGTCTACCTAGCAGAATATGACACACATCCATGGGCATGATATCACAAATCACCTTGTCCCTATACTTGCCAATATGGAATTCCACCTCACACTACTTGTCAACTAGTAGTTGATGACCTTTATATAACTAAGACACCTTATAGGGAGTTGGATGCTTTAACCTTTTCAAACCCAATTTCTCCACCATCTCTGTTCCAACAAGATTATGAGTGCTTCCACTATTTATAATCAGTTTGCAACATTTTCCATATGACTTACACATAGTCTGGAATAATGCCTTCCTCTGGGTTTGGTCAGCTATCTCCTTTGTTGGTTTCAGTAGTACCTTATTTAAGACTAAGGCCTCTCCTGTCTCCAGTACATTCTCTACCTCTTGGGATGGTGCCTCCACTTCCTTTGTTTGAGCAACATATGCTTCTCTTTGTCCAACATGTTCACCTTTAGGACACTCAAAGGACTTGTGCCCCCACTTGTGGCACTTGTAACATTGGTAGGCAGCTCCTCTACCTCTACCATTACCCCTTCCTCGCTGGTATGGCCTTCCTCCCCTAGTGCTACCTTCCTTGTCGATTGTCCCTGAGGTCTTTGAACTGCTGCCTTCTTCATTGTTATTGGCAGTCCTTCCTCTGCCAAAGGATTGTCCTTTACCTCTGCTAAATCCACGTCCTCTTCTGGCACTCTGCTTTCTCACGATCTTTTCTTCTGCCTTCAAGGCACTCTGGTATGCTTCCTTTATGGTTTTTGGAGAAAGAATACTTATCTCATCCAATATATCCAACCTTAGGCCATTTACAAACCTTGTTGTTTTGTCTGGGGTGTCTTCAACGTAACTTGCTCTCAGATTCACCCGATAAAATTCTTCGGTATATTCTTTCACCATCATTCCTCTCTATTTCAAATTATACACCTCCTGATATACATAAATCTAGTAATCTTTGGTTAAAAACTTACTCTTCATTTTGGCAACCATTCTGGTCCACTTTTTAATGGGTAACTTATTTGATCTTCTCCTCTCCGCTTGGACACTGTCCCGCCATAAGGCCGCATGTCCTTTCAACTTGGTGGCAACAAATTTAACTTTCCTATCTTCGCTGATCTCCTCACATTCGAAGTATTTGTCTAACTCACTTATCCAGTCCAATAACACTTCTGTGGACAAACTACCATCATAGTTTGAAATTTGAGGCTTTGACTTACTATTAGCTAATAAAACTAACCTTAACGATTTGATTTCAGGTCCTTCCTCATATGATCCATCTGTCGTAACTGCAAATTCCTCATCACCGTCGTCTCCTCTTTCCGAATCCCTTCTCCTTCCTGCTTCTACTACTGCTAAACGGGCATTCAGGACCCTAATCTCTTCCCTCAATCCTTCATCTACTACTCTTCGAATAGCCCTACCACGACTTCTTCTTCCGACTTCCATTTCTTAAAAAAAAAAAAAAATTAACCCTAACTTGCTCTGATACCAAAACTGATGGGACCAGCCCTGATCACTTATGGCATATCATTAGTTGGATGACTGCATGGATGATTTTATTTGTTGATTGGTTTTATGCGAATTTGACAATTTAATGGTGTGAGGAAAATTGTCCTGTCCTCGGGTCTCGCTTCTCCTGCCTCTTACTATGCCTAAGAAACCATAATTTTTGTCATTTCATCACTGTTCCAGTGATCTGCTGCTCTGTTGAGGTGAGGCAGCTAATTCTAGTTCAAGTTGCTGCTCCTCGACGGCTTCGAATATCTTGTTCTCGGGATGATTCTCCGTGAGGGTTTCTATCTGTAAGCTCTGGTTATGCTGGTGGTTAGCTATCTACTAGTCTTTCGCTAGTCATATGGCTGCGATGTTCCTCTGTTTGTTGGTTCTGTGTGTTGGTTCGAAACTCAACTTCGTGGGCATGAAACCCTCGGCTTTTGTCCTGTGTTGGCCGACTATCTGGTGGCTCTGTGGGTTCTACTTCAACTATACTTCTGGGTTGCTTCGGCTCTATAAATTTGTCTATCATTGTGTGGTTTCGTTTATGCTTTCATCTTTAAGGCTTTTGCCTCATTGTTTGACTCTAAGTTTGTCCTTCTGTTGCAGGTCATGGTCATGGGGTGGCTCGACTCTTAGCTTCCATCTGGCATTCAAGCAGAGGTAAACTCTCCCTCCATGTTTTATGATTATGTTTGTTTGCTTATGTCACTAACTCTTCTCGCTCCTCGTGAGCAGTGGGTGCTCTGGCGACTGTGGCATTGGTCTGCGGATTCCTCCCACGCTTGCACGGGCTTGGCTCCTTTGGTAAGTGGTCTCCCCTTAAACCCTTGCATCTATTTCCATTACTTGCTTTTATGGATCTGTTTGCTAGGTTCTAATGGCCCTGTTTGGTGGCCACGCAGGTAAATGGCTGGGCTCACCGATTGCTGGTCCCCTGCCCTGACACCTATGCTTGTATCGGGTAGGGTCGCTCCTTGTTGTTTCTCTGTCTATCTATTCAAAGCGTTTGCTGTTGGCAATCTTCTCTAGGTCTGTTGTCGAGGGTTGCGGCTTCGGCCTTACTGTGTCATGGCTTGTGTATTTATGCCTCCGAGCTATTAACTTATGAACTGTATTTATGTCAGCTCTATGGTGATTGTATTTGGCACTATTACGGAGGACCTTTGTGTCATACCTTGTTTTTATAACTGTATCTTGGACTACAAATTTTTTATATCTATATGTATATACACAGATTTTTGAAAAGTAAATGGTAATTGGAAATGTTGCGAGTTTTGTGGGTACCTGTAGATATTTGTGGTATTCGACTCTTCTACATCCCTCTCTATTTGTTTGGTTGAACTCGTCCGCGTCTCCTTCTTTCCTCTGTGTTAATTTTTTTCTTTCTTTCACCATTATGAAATGGATAAATGAATTTGATTAAGTTTGGAAAAGAATAATTTTAAGCTACAAAGAATGGAATTCATACTTTCTTGTTTTTCAAAATGATTGCATGCTTGCTTCTATTCAATACTATGATGATCCTTACAGTGGATTTTTCCCTTTTTTTCTTAAAGACCACTGTACAGTTACTTAAACTGTCAGTAGTTACATTTTAGTTATTCATCAATAACTGTTCATCCTTATGTATTTCATAAGTTATTTTGAAACAAAATAAAAGAACAGTAAATAAAAATAACAATAAACATTATGCTGAGACAGCCTTAAACTTAACATAAGGTCCTAAATGTTGTCAACTAGGAATTTAAATGGAATTAAAAAAAACTAACTGAAACTCCTTCTGTTTGCAAAGACAAATACTCCAGCCATGACCTCCCTTAGTTGGATGCTCCTGCATCAAATTGTACATATAAAACAGACGACCAATTTGTCTATCCAAGAACAACACCAAAAATTTGCATCTAATGCCATATTTCGCTGCCATAGATATCGTGTAGAGGAAGGATGAGAAACGATACTGATGATTTTGACCCAATGCCCTCACCCACTATTTCATAATTGAGAGGGGAGGTGGATTAGTGTTGTTCGTGAAGTAAAGAGGATTGTGGAGGCACTAAATGGTATTGTACTAATTGTGGATGTACTAAATGCTATTGTATTAAGTTGATACTTGTTGGGTTGTGGAGTTATGGTATTAGATGTATGTTATATGTTTGTTTGAAATATAAGTCTTTTTTATTCATATTGATAATATGATTTGTTTGATATGTGTATTTGGAAGAGAATGTCATGACTTTGGCTTATATTTTTCCAATCAATACACTAGCAAATAGTGGAAGAGATAATTTAAGGTCCTAGAATAAGCCAGGTGGTCTCTTAAGAATGAACATATTTAGCTTTATATTTCCCACCTTCATAGCCATTGTGCTAATCATTTCATCTTGTTGTTCAATTAATTGATTATGTTATTAAATCACTTGTTTCTAACCTAACTATGTTCTTTCTTTACTTCTTCAAAGGGAGAAATGCTCCATGAGAGTAAGCTTTGAAGGTGCTATGTTTGCTAGAAGACTTGTGAATCTTTGAAGGTGCTATGTTTGCTAGAAGACTTGTGAATGACTATAGTGATAAAGTAAGAGGAAATAAGAAAGTAGTTCAAGTGGATCCTTCATGGTGGTATACACAAGTTGAATTTGATACCAATTAATGTTGAATAAGTCAAGGCAAATATAAAATTCAAAATTTATATTAATAATTGAAATATACAATTAAATAAGAGTAATCTCCTTCTTATAAAGTGGTTAAATATAATAAAAAAAACAACAAATCATATTGGTTGTTTTGTAAATATTAAATTATATTATTAATATCCACTATATACTATTAATATCTTAAATATAAATTATATTATTAATATCCACTATATACTATTAATATCTTAAATATAAAAATATTAATACTACTACATCCTTATAAATTAAATAATTGATGTAAATAATTGATAAACATCACATCAATTATAGTCTTCAGCATATTCTCATATACCTTCTCTTTTAAAATACACAACCAAATAACTATCAGCGTGTCCAACAATGCCTCCTCTTCCAAAATACACAACCAAATAATTATCCAGCATGTCCGACAAAGCACACCTGATTCGTGCAGCAATCACAGGGTTGTATAGTTAATTTGATCGTATATGCTGATTATTGAAACTAATGAAGGCAAGATAAATTAGTTAGAAAACTACGGTAGATGGGGAGGATCTTTACAATTTCATAGGGATAACGTGCCATTTGACTTGGTAGTTGCGCGTCGCACGACTCCTCTCACGAGTTAGGTGGTTAATAATTTAAATGTAGAGTTATTTTTTTTGGAGTTGTTTCTACTCTGATTTTTTTGGAGTTTTTGTTGTGGGAATTTAGTTAAAAATTTTGAGGTGAAATTTGATTTGTGTTATTTAAATTAGTTTTTTTTTATATATAGATTCAACACTTTAATAATTTATAAGGTACTTTTATAATGTAGGGGTTACTCATCAAATTTGTCATTTGAATGAATTCCTATCAGATTTTAGAAAAAATAGACCAGAAAATCCACAGGAAAAACTATCAAAAAATCACACTAAAAACAATTGGTTTTTTTTGTTGACTGTGAATAGGCCATCCCCGTCCTTATATAGAATGCTCATTTATACTTCAATAGGCATTCGTTTTGTTGTTTCTTATCCTGTTGTTAACGGACACAACATTGTAAATTCCTACACATTTGTTTTGGACATGTCTAGTCGAGGAAGAAGTGTGCATTCTTAAAAGTGCATTCTTAAACGAATAGGTTTTATGAGCTTACTAATTAGCTTCGAAAATAATGGAAACTAGAAAATTTTAGAGATCTAGGTTGCAATCGTCAAACTTCATGATTTTGAGCATGATTTTGGGTGCTCAGGGATTCTTGATGGTGCCGAATCCATTTCCGCTATTAAAAACGATTCAAACACTCTAGCATTCTAAGTTTTTGATTTATATTTTTTTACCAGATTCCAGGGAAATACACTCCAACATTTTCTTTTTTTGATTTTTTTTTTACCTGATTCCAACAAGAAATTTGTGGCACAACGCCTTTAATTGGCTCTAAAATTTAGTAATTATATTTTTGCTTTAAAAAGCTATAATTTTATTTTTCCCACCGGGTCTAAAATAAATGGAGATAGGGTGTACTATTAAGGAACTATATGATGTGAGTCACTAGTTCAAAAGTCACGCAAAAATCCAGTCATGTTAAGGGATGGTATGGCCTACGTTGGATGTAACTCCATATGATTTTAATAGCTTGGATGCCCTGGGTCATGATTTCTCAAGCAATTGATACACGATTTAAATATAAAGATACTTTTTAACATTAGATGCAACTCCCTATGATTAAAGATACATTTTAACATTAAATGCAACTCCCTATGATTTTAATCGCTTGGATGTCCAGGGTCATGATATATGATCTAAAGATAGAGATACATTTTAAAAGAACATAATATCTCACATCTATAAACATAACATTTTTTTAATCAAATTGAAAAGGAAAAATGGCTAAACCTTTATTATTCAATTAATAAGTAGCACAACCATATAAGTTAAATGGCATCAAGTTAAATTATATCATTCAATCAAGTCTTTTTAATACTAGTGTTTTATAGAAATAACTCATTCCCACTTTAATCATACTTTTCTTAATCCTATTTTCTTTAATTCTATATTTTTAACCACAAAATTTACAATGCACATCAATGTTATTGATAAAATAATTGAAATAAAATAATAAAGAAAATATTGATTAACTAATGAGATTAAAAATATAATTTAATATGATCTCTATGTGTAAAGACAATAAAGAGTATATGGAGTATATCTTTTTTTTAATTAAAATTAATCCAAAATAAATGGTGGAACCTCTATTTTTGATTTATTTATTAATATTTAAATTAAAATTTTAAAAACACATTTTTCAATAAACATGTCTCTTTACATAATAAAGAATCATAAAAAAATACGGGCTGGAGTATGCCCAAAAACTACGTTTGCTTGGCTTGTTGACCTAGGTTGTCATTAATGTCAATATGGCAATATTCTAGATACTAGAAGCCAAGGGGAAGCCGAGCAAATCCATGAAGAGACAGGAGCAAGGCCATCAGGATAGCCAAGCCATAAGCAAGAGGAGTTACCAAAGGAGGCATATCAAAGCATATTACAGGATACTAGAGCAAGAGAGGCGTTCATATATGCAAGGAGGTCTTTGAAAGACACTGCCAAGCCAGAGGAGCCAGATTGGAGCAAGAGGAGCTAAAGGAGGAGCCACACACACACACACACACACACATATATATAGAGTTAGCGGAGCTACAAGAGCAAACTGAACGAGTAGAACAGAGCATATATATGCCATAGATATGCCAAAGAAGAACAGAGCCATAGGAGGCAGCACACAGAGCTATCGGAGCAACAGAGGACGCAAACAACTGGAGGAGCCAAGAGGAGCCATATATATATATCTATATGTCAGATATATATGCCAATGAAGAGGAGCACATAGAGAAGACGGAGGAAACAGAGCAACAGAGCCATCAGAGAGCTTATATATGCTTACTTTGATACTATTAGCGAAGAGAAAGCCCATATATATAGGCTTAACACTATTGGCGGGCATCTATGGCACATTACACTATCGGGAGTGATGATATGCCTCAAACTCATGTATTTACCCATCGGCGGAAAAAACTATGCATATATGTGTTTAACACTATCAGAGGAACAAACGGAGGCCAAGGCATCTACATAGGCAAATACACGATCAGAGGTGGAAAGCGGACCTGAATTTTTATGAACGAGAGTGTTGAGTTGTATCGGGTCTGGTACATAATATTATATCGCATTGGCACTTCGAGAGTGGTGTTACAGTGTGTCAAGTGGACCATTGCGATCACCGATAGCAATACATATGTATGCAGACTCGCCGCAACATTGCAATATAAATTAATCTATGATCGCATATGTTGCATATCTCAAGCAGTAAAGCCTTGCCACATTGGAAACGCTGACTGCAATAAGCCTGTGGACCCGATAGGCATATTAACTATGGTTTAATACCATATCGCGTCTGGTCCATCGAAGCAGTGGAGGATCAGTCATCGGCCATCGACGGAGTCATGGCTCTGATATATAAAGGACCCTGGGGAGTCACAAATTGCTAATTGCAATTTAAGAAGCGAACCCAAAAATTGAATAGAAGACTAAATGTCAGTTAAAAGGGGTGAATCATGGTGATTATGATTGTGATAGGATGTGGTTGTCCGTTACATGAAGCGGCCCCTGTGTATGCCTACGATCATGAGAAAACTAGAGTGTTGTTACAGTTTTGATATATGTGTCCTCTACGTATGACTCAGTTCTTGCCATTGATTCAACGTGTCCTGTGAGCACGAATAGACAAAGGAAACCAAAAGTTGGGAAGCTGAAGAAGAAAGCGAGCACAGAGGAAATGACAGTGAGCGTTGAGGAAGTCTAAGAGGCAGTGTAAGCAGAAACAAAAGGACAAAGGCATGGGAATGTATAAAACAGTAAAAACATAGGACTGTGGTTGTGGTTGGTGTGGTGAAGAACCAGAGTGTGAGGTAGCAGAAGCAGCAGAGGTGGTTAAGTGTTGTATGAAGTTGTTGGTGAAGGATGTTGAAGGTTATTGCAGCTGTTGAACACTATTGAAACAGTTGGAGAAAACAGCAGAACAGAAAGAGGGTCCAGCAAAACAAAAAGAGGGTGAAAGGACTAACATGACAGGTGGCATTCGATGGGTAGAAGTTGCCAGCAGAGAAACAATCTTGCTAAAACATTCACCGTGACATGAGAACATATGCTTGAACTGAAAGCAGTTTATTATGCAGAGTTTTAGTGCAGTTGTAGTGGAATCACTAAAGCAGTTGGAGATATGATCAAAGGTTAGCTATTGGAGACTCTGTGTGAATGGTAGGAAGCGTTGTAAAGACTCCTCCAGGAGAAAGACTGGTTTTCATTGATGTTTTAGCTTGGAGACTACAAAGAAACTATAACCAGACATAACTCAACAGAGAAGAGTTCTGAGAGTAGAACATTATTATCAAATGTGCCTTGACAATATTCGGTCAGAATCCTTGGGGCTGGTGCCTCGGAAGCAAGAAGGATAGGAGTCCTTAGGGTTGGTGCCTCAGAAGCAAGAAGGATTGGAGTCCTTGGGGCTGGTGCCTCATAAGTAAGTAGGATTGGATTCCTTGGGGCTGGTGCCTCAGAAATAAGTAGGATTGGAGTCCTTGGTTTAATGCCTCAGAAGTAGGAAGGATTGAAGTCCTTGGGAGTTGGTGCTCCTAAGTCCAAGATTGGTGTCTTGGTGAAATAGAGCTGGTGATCTGGAGGTTGGAGCCTCACCAAAGTCCGAGTTGGAACTTAGAAACTGATTACAACCATCTATATATTGTATCTATTTTACTGCACATTTTATATTAATAAAACAATTTATTCTTGTTTTTCATCTTGTGTTCTAAATATATTAGTTTTAACCAGTAAAAAAATAGTTGGAAAAAGAAATACTAATTCACCCCCCCCCCCTCAATATTTCTAACAATTGGTATCAGAGCAGGTACCTTCATTCAAAGCTTAATATCTTGAAGGCTGACCTTTAGAACACAAATGGCGAGGTCAAGGAAGAAAGTCTCCAATCCTCCTAAGGATATGTCTCCCTCTACTACTAAAATAGAAGACAAGCAATTTGAGGAGGCTCCAAGGCTCAATGGGAACTTTAATATATGGAAAATAAGAATGAGGAATTTCCTATAAACTCAAGGCATTGAAATCTAGAAAGCAGTGATTTTTGATAGCAAGATGGATGAGGAATCCAAGGAGTACAATGCAAAAGTAATGAAGGAAATCTTGAATGGGCTACCTGAGTTTGTAAAGAACAAACTAGGAAAATGTTCATCAGAAAAGGGTATATGGGACAAACTTCATGACCTTCACTCAAAAGGAGCATTGACCATTACCATCAGTCAAGAAGATGATGGAAATCTAGAAAGAAATCCAGAACCCATCATAGAAGCTGAACATGAGAATGATGATGTCAAGGCTAAAGTAGACTTAAAAGATGAAGAGAATGAAAAAAGATTTTGTAGAAGAACTCCTCACTCAACTTATGACTAACATGGAAGATATTAACAAATTGAAAAAGGAAAATGAAGAACTTAAGAAGACAACACTAGTTGGTAACCAAGATCAAACAAGGAAGAAAGTTGACCTCATCAAGCTTCAAGTACAAGAAAGGGATGAAGAGCTTGCCAAGTTTAAGAAGGAATATCATTAAAGCAAAAGAAAGCATCATGAAGAAGTCATATCCATGACTAATCAATTGAATAAAACAAAGAAGCAGGAAGATACCTTGTCAAGTCAACTTGAACAAAGGCACAAGAGCTTGAACAAACTTGAAGAAGAGATTGGTCAGTACAAGGTAGAGGTCTCCTCTCTCAAGTCTCAACTACAAGAATCAAGGAAACAAGCACAAGGAGCTGAAAAGACCATGGAATCATTGGAAGTCATAGAAGGACAGGTTGATGAAGTAGGAAAGGAAAGAAACACCATGATATGTCAACTGAAAGCAAAGGAAGAATAAATCTTCAAAATGAAGTCAGATATGATATTCCTTAAAATAGAAGCATACGAAGCTATTTGTATTAAGGAAGAAACTGAGGAACAACTTGCTAAGAAGAATAGTGAGTGTGAAAGATTGGAAGAAGAGATTGTCTTCCTCAGTACAAAGGTTGAAGGGATGAACAAAATCTTGAAGAGCTCTCAAGCCTTAGTTGACATGCTCAGCTATCATAGATGTCCATCTGATAAATCAGGTCTCAGGTATGAAAGTGAACCCTCAAACAAGAATGAAAATTCTTTAAACAAAAGAGATGTGAAGGAGAAAAAAAAAAATGGTTATGCTCCCAGTTCCAGCAAAGGCAAGGAGAAAAATCAAGGATACATTAGAAGAAATCCTGCTCCAAGAAAAAATCCAGCTCCAAGAAGAAATATAGATGATGTCAAAAAGGTGAGAGGCAATGGTTATCATCAAAGGATATCAAGGCAAAAAGGCTTTAGAAGTACATCAAGGAAACCTCCATCTCCCAGGTACCAAAGTTCATTTTTTGGTTATTGTTATTCTTGTACAAACTTTGGTCACATGGAAAAAGACTGTAGAGCATATCATAAAGATAAATGTTATAGTGCCCAACCATCCCATAGAGATAGATATTATAGTCCCCAACAATCTACAAGAAACAATTTTGCAAGAAGAAATCATGAATTCTTATTCATGAACAATGTAGGATGCCTCAAGTGTCATAACATTGGTCATATGTCACGTGATTGTAACTTAACATGGGCTCTTACACAATCTATAACCATGCAAAAGAAGAAAGTTACACAAATATGGAGAAGGAAGGAAATACAATCCGAAAGTCCCTTAAGCTCTCTAGCCAACACATATGTCATTGGCCTAAATTTTGACAATCTAAGCATTCTATGAGAATACTCTGCCAAAAGAAGATGATGCATACAGTTAGGGGGAGCATGTAATTCTTGATCATTATTGCTAAAGCTATTAGTGAAAAGGTCCTTATGAAATCCTTGTTGAACTATATTAACAGTCATTCTTTGATAAAGATCATTTCTCAGGGGTAATCCATTGAAGAATATGATCCTGTAACCATTCTTTGGACTATTGTTAAATAAATAGGGCAAACAACCATGGTGTTGTTATCGTAGAAGTTTATGTCTTATCTCAGGAATTTAATGTGAGAACAGATAAATTATGGACACTAATAGAGGCAATCTTCAAACAAACAGATACATCTGGAATGGAGTTTGAAGTAAGAGCAGCTGGCAGCATATAACAAAACTGAAGCATTGAAGAAGATGCAAATCAACAGAATAAATTTAAAAGACAGTCATAGATTGGATATCTAAATCTACTAAGAGGAAATAACTAACTGAGATATGTACAAGAACACAAGGAAAGTATGGCAGTGATTTAAGAAGAAGCACAGAGACACAAATGAACTCAGATATGAAGAAAGACAGCAAGAAAGACAATCTCAGTGGCATTTTTCTCTAGATTCAGACTACGAAGGTCTCTCAATTCTCCCTATGGAGACAACAATATGGATTGAAGCATAAAAGCCTAGACTTGGACACTTGGTGTACGACCATTTGCAATCTGAATGAAAGCATTAAAGTAGAGCATCTTTAAGCATTGTTGAAGCCATGATAGAGTAGTTCTGAGATATGAAGAGGGAATAATGTGCTAATTGATGATAAAGCATCAATCCTTCTATCTTAAGTAAAAAGAAGAATAGCACTATGACAGGGGGAGTCACAGACTCGTGAAGATCTATCATTCATGAAAAACAGAAGCAGTATGATAGGGGGGTCCCACAACACACTTTTGCCATTGATGTTAAAGGGGGAGAGAAGAAGAATATTGCCATCAATAACAAAGGGGGAGATTGTTGACCTAGGTTGTCATTGATGTCAATATGGCAATATTCTAAAACTAGAAGCCAAGGGGAAGCCGAGCAGATCCATGAAGAGACAGGAGTAAGGCCACCAAGATAGCCAAGCCATAAGCAAGAGGAGTTACAAAGGAGGCAGATCAAAGCATATTACAGGATATCAGAGCAAGAGAGACATTCATATATGTAAGGAGGTCTTTGAAAGACACTACCAAGCCAGAGTAGCCACATTGGAGCAAGAGGAGCTATAAGAGGAGCCACACACACACACACACACACATATATATATATATATTCCAAAACAGAGTTAGCGAAGCTACAGGAGTAAACTGAGTGAGTAGAACAGAGCATATATATGCCAGAGAAGAATAGAGCCATGGGACGCAACACACAGAGCTATCGGAGCAACAGAGGACGCAAACAGCTGGAGGAGCTATATATATGTATATGTTAGATATATATGCCAACCAAGAGGAGCACACAGAGCAGACGGATGAAACAGAGAAACATAGCCATCATAGAGCTTATATATGCTTGCTTTGACACTATCAGCAGAGAGAAAGCCCATATATATAGGCTTAACACTATCAACGGGCATCTATGGCACATTACACTATCGGGAGCGACGATATGTCTTAACTCATGTATTTACCCATCGGCGGCAAAAATCATGCATATATGTGTTTAGCACTATTGAAGGCGCAAACTGAGGCCAAGGCATCTACATAGGAAAATACACTATTGGAGGCGGAAAGTGCACCTGAATTTTTATGAATGGGAGCATTCAGTTGTATCGGGTCTGATACATAATATTATATTGCATCGACACTTGGGGAGCGGCGTTATAGTGTGTCAAGTGGACCATTGCGATCACCGATAGTGATTATCGCATCGAGAATTCGAAGCAGAGGTAATACAGTGTTAAGCGGCCCTTTCTTTGCGATTGCCGATAGCAATACATATGTATGCGGACCTGCCGGAACATTGCAATATAAGTTAATCGATGATCGCATCTGTCACATATCACAAGCGGTAAAGCCTTGCCACATTGGAAGCGCTGACTACAATAAGGCTGTGGACTCGACGGGCATATTAACTATGGTTTAATACCATATCACATCCAGTCCATCAGAGCAGTGGAAGATCAGCCGTCAGCCATTGGCGGAGTCATGGGTCTGATATATAAAGGACCCCGGGAGTCACGAATCGTCGATTGCGATTTAAGCAGCGAACCTGATACTAGAATAGAAGACTGAATGTCAGTTAAAAGGAGTGAATCATGACAATTATGATTGCGATAGGACATGGTTGTCCACTAAATGAAGTGGCCCCTATGTATGCTTGTGATAATGAGAAAGCAAGAGTGTTGTTACAGTTTTGATATATGTGTCCTCTACGTATGACTTAGTTCTTGCCATTGATTCAGCATGTCCTGTGAACACGAATAGACAGAGGAAACTGAAAGCTGGGAAGCTGAAGAAGAAAGTGAGCACATAGGAAATGACAGCTAGCGTTGAGGAAGTCTAAGAGGCAGTGTAAGGGGAAAGGAATGGACAAAGCCATGGGAATGTATAAAATAGTAAAAACATAGGACTGTGGTTGCGATTGGTGTGGTGAAGAACCAGAGTGTGAGGTAGCAGAAGTAGCAGAGGTGGTTAAGCATTGTATGAAGTTGCTGGTGAATGCTGGTGAAGGCTGCTGCAATTGTTGAACACTATTGAAACAGTTGGAGAAAATAGTAGAACAAAAAGAGAGTCGAGCAGAACGAAAAGAGGGTCGAAGGACCAACATGACAGGAGGCATTCGAAGGGTAGAAGTTGCCAGCAAAGAAGCAGTGTTGCTAAAACAATCACCGTGACATTAGAACATATGCTTGAACTGAAAGCAAGTTCTTATGCAAAGTTTTAGTGCAGTTGTAGTGGACTCACTAAAGTAGTCTGGAGATATGATCAGAGGTCAGCTATTGGAGACTCTATGTGAATGGTAGGAGTTGTAAAGAATCCTTCATGAGAAAGACTAGTTGTCATTGATGTTGTAGCTTGGAGACTACAGAGAAACTATAACCAGACAGAACTCAACAGAGAAGAGTTCTGAGAGTAGAACATTATTATAAAATGTGCCTTGACAAGGTTGGGTCATAATCCTTGGGGCTGGTGCATCAGAAGCAAGAAGGATAGGAGTCTTTGGGGCTGGTGCCTCATAAGTAAGTAGGATTGGAGTCCTTGGGGTTGATACCTTAGAAATAGAAAGGATTGAAGTCCTTGGGAGTTGGTGCTCCTAAGTCCAAGATTGGTGTCTTGGCGAAATAGAGTTAGTGCTCTGGAGGTTGGAGCCTCACCAAAGTCCGAGTTGGAACTTGGCAATTGATTGCAACCATCTATATATTGTATATATTTTATTGCACAGTTTATATTAATAAGAGCATTTATTCTTGTTGTTCATCTTGTGGTCTGAATATATAGGTTTTAACTGGTAAAACAATAGCGGGAAAAAGAAATATTGATTCACTCCCCCTCTCAGTGTTTCCAACATGGCTAAGTGCTTGTTTGGAGTATGCCCTAAAACTACATTTGCCTGGTTAGTGTTCGTCTTCCTCAGACGTAAGGAAACATGACCCAAGACCCAGAGGCATCTGACAAGAGTGAAATCTCGCCCCTTTACAGACGACCAGCGGTTATTCCAGGTGGCGTGGTTTTCCTTAATTAACAGTGTTATTCTAGGTGACGTGGTTTTACTTGCTTAATGGTAATGACCCAATGGGTTACTCCACATGGCGTAGTTTTCCTTGATTAACTGTGATGAGTCAGCCGGTTACTCTAAGTGCCGTGTTTTTCCTTGATTAAAAGTGACGAGTCAAATTATTCCAGGTGGCGTGGTGTTCTTTGATCAGCGGTTAGCCAAAAATAATTATAATAGAATTTTCCACATGTGCAAAAAAAATCATAATTATGTATTGAAACAAAATATTGAAATTCAAATATCTATTGAAACAAAATATTGGAATTTAATTCTTCGTTTGTAATTGGGATTTCAAAATAAAATGCATATTCAATTGATTATTTTAATGAAATGCAGTTTGATTTGCGGATGTAGATTGGCGAGGAAAGGTTTGGCTTCTTTGAGTGCTCGTAAAAAAATAAAAAAATTAAAGAAAAATTCATAACGATATTATTGTCACATTGAAAATAATTCATAACGGTAAAATATACAACCGCCGGAAAAATTCGTAACGGTAATATTGCCACCACCAAGAAACATATAAAAATTCGTAACGGTAATATTGCCACCACCAAGAAACATATGTAGAGGGGGCGGATTTCAAATATAATAAATAGAATGGAAATTTTTGGCATTCGTATTGACGGCCGCTTATTTTTAAATGGGAAAATACAAGAACTGGCTTGGTATCACTGCCAACTGACTTGGTATCACTGGCCACCGGACAAAATGGAGAAACATTGAAAAAAGGCGAGACATGAGGCCAAAGAGAAGAGGGGCGACGTGAGTGAAGATTGTGAGGTTTCAGTTTTATTTTCTCATAATTGTCTACGAAAAGAACAAGGTTGAGATTTTGAAGTTTGAATAGGTGAATATATGTGCTTTTCTTTTTATTAGATTTAAGTTCATCATGGCCATGATTGATCAGTCTGAGCTCTCCTCTTTTATTTTTCACTTTATTGTTTACTTTTTATTGTTTTTTTGGGTGGGATCTTTTTCAAATGTTTGGGGCATTAGCTCCCTTTTTCTGTTGGGTGGTTTTGAAAGTTGGGGTGATGTTCGTTTTGAATTCTCGGATGGTGTCTGCAGACAGGGAATGGGGAGGGTTTAATCAATGGGAAATGATTTCAAAGGAGTGGGTGTCGCTGGGGCGTTGGAGTAAACATTGATTATGAGGAGAGAATAAAAAGCTGAAGGTTAAACTCTCTGCAACTTAATATTTCGGTTAGTAATATGGGTGTTTGAACAGATTCTTACTCTAATTTGGTTCCTTTCATTGTGCAATGGCAGATTCAGTCCATAAAAGCAACGTCTGGGACAGACTCGGGTATCCTTGGTTCCTTTAGTTCCTGAGCATTGTTTGTTCAAGTTGAGTTTCGAATCATCCCTCCTGCAGTCATTTGTACTTCACTGAAACGAAAATGTTCCGCAGTTTTATGGGGTTTAGGGTTTCAATGCATCGTCCCTTCTTATTTTAACCCTAGCGGTTTCCTCCAGGCACGCAATTTTCTTGAATCCAAGAAAAAGTGAGAGATGAAGACAATACAGGGGCCATGCAGCTCAGGTGAAGATGCAGACGAGATGAAGATCGCAGGTGCGTGATTACTTAATTTCCCTCTTAATTTATACTAGTTAAATTCCATTTATCATATGTTGGCTTTAGTTATATTTTATAGCAAGTGAATTGTTATGTACAACAAAATGATTATGTTAAATACTATGCAGCTGAAACTTATGATTATATTGTGATCAAATAATAATATCTGTTCTTCCTCATCGTTTGGCGCTTTTGTTGGTTGGTTTTGATCACTGATCATTAATGGAAAACTGGGAAAGGCTGGGTTGCAGGGCACTAGTGGCTGGTTCTATTACACTTTATTTTATCTTCACTTCCAATGTTAGTTAAGGGTTCTTGCTTCCCTGATCATCGATGGAATAATGTGAAAATGCAGGTTGCAGGGCACTGGTGGCTGGTTCTACTGCGATTCTATTTTAACTTCAATTACAGTGTTAGTTTAGGGTTCTTTTTCCCTCCCTTTAGCCCTTTTGTTAGCAGATTTTCGGCTGAATAATTGATCTTCAGGAGCTTCAGTTGACATAAACCTTCGAAAGATTGGGTTGCTGGGCACTCGTGCGTGATATATTATAATTCTGGGCTAATTCAAGAATTTTCGAAAAAATGCATTTGGTTTGGATGGTTACTCTCGCTTGACCGTTTATAGAAACGTAACGGTAGTTTTATTAAATAGTAATTCTCGTCCAGCTTCTTTCAACATTTTTCTAGCAAATTGATCTCCAACCACTTCAGTTGACGAAACGCTTTAAAGACCTGGTTGCTTCCTACTCTACTGTTTTTCGCGATAGCATTATTGCTGGTAATTGCTACCCTGAATTTTGTTTTGTTGCTTATCATTTGGGATTTTATTTGGTTGTACGAAAATTACACAAAGTTTTAATTGTTATTCCACGTTTTGTGCTTAACGGATAATTAGTTGATGGTATGATTACTCTGTTTTAAATTGTAAGTAGTTCAATGGTGCTAATTTCCATGCACAATCTCCTCTTGCCTTTTCATGGCTAACATCGAGCCCGGCAATTGTTCTTCAAAGACACTCAGTGGATGAAACCTTGTAATAATCCGACTTCAATTCATTTTCGATAGCCAGACATCGTAATAGCTTGGTTCACTCGACCTCAGGATAAGAATCAGTTTCTATTCTACCTTACGGGTATTGTCACTAATAAGTGCTGCGTTTTGTTGCGCTCTTTGTTTTCCTTTTAGCTGTAATCTGATTTTTTATTAGTGATTTCCTGCTCGCTTCTTTGATTCTTCATTGTTTAGGATTATAGTGGGGATTTCATGATTCTGTTGCCACCTATTCAGCACTTCAGCCGCCCATAAATCAGTAAGTCATCTCAATCATCAGTGACGTGAAAAAGGAAGCACAAGTCATCTCAAACATGTCTCGTTTTCCGCTGAGTTCTAGGTTATTGAAATTGTATGTGTTGGTTAAAAATGGTGAATGTTTAATAAAAATGGCTTATGAAATGTTAGAGATAATGGAGAATATTAAATGGTGAATGTTTAATAAAAATGCCTGATAATAGAGAATATTTTAAATAATGAGTTGATTCACTAGATTTTATAATAGGAATTAGTTTTTATTTTTTAAGTTATAATTCCAACTTCCTTAAATTTATGACTAATATATAATGTGTAATGTATATGAACAATGTAGAGCGTTTTGCAAAGACAAACTCTCTTTGTTCAAACTCTCTCTCTTTAATAAACCTGACCAATAAATTTCATTTTATTTAATATAAAACATTGTAATTTTTAACATGAAAGGTGGAAACGTTATGTTAATTTGGGTTTCCTCATCATTATTTTAAAAAAAATAGACTTCGTATTTTTTTATTATTACTTTTTTTCCTGATACAAATAAAAATATAATAATGATACGGGGAAGACAATTAATTTAAACTTGTTTTAAATAATAGTATAATAATGATATTAGGAAGGCATTAATTTAAAAAATGAATATTGCATTTCTTGAAGATTAATAATATTATAAAAGTAATGAATTTAAAAAGATATAATTTTGTTTTTTTTAATATTTGAATTAACTTATTAGAATTCTTTAATGGATTTTTTTTTAATAGAATGTACATTTTATTCATTTTGAAAATAATATCTAAAATCATAATAATATTTAAAATAATAATAATTAAAATTCTAATGATATTAAATATATATTTAATTTAATTTATATATTTAATATGGGTTTGATTTGGATTTTATTATTATATAATTATTATAATTTTTCTATTTATAATGTATTTCTATAAAATATTTGTAATATATATATTTATACTTTGTGTTGAGAAATGTAATAGTATCTGTTTTCATGATTATATTTGAGTTATGATGTAATGTATTTGTCAAAAAAGTTAAAAATGGAAATTATTGTAATAGGAAAATTATGTATAAGTCTAAGTTTTTTGGTATCAAAGAGATTTAGAATAGTTGGTGAAGGAGCCATAAGCAAAGGTCACCAATTCTAGTCTCGCTGATACCAAAAATCCAACGTGGTTGCCGCTGGTGTGGCTCAGGCCGGGTGGGATGCCCAGGTGACTTTGACGGCTTAGATGCTCCTGAGTCGTGGCCTCTCAGCGACAGGGTAAGCGTGATTTTCAGGATTCACCCACTTATCAGCAAAAAAAAAAATTATATAGAGCTTGAGTGGGCCTAATGGTTAAGAGCATGTGTTTCCTCCTAAGAGGTCACAGGTTCAAAACCAGAGGGGGTAGAGTATGTATGCCTTCGTAGACTTAGCAGTCAAATCGTTGTGCGGAGATGGGTCCCTTGTCCCACAAACAAGGGGATCTCATACACCAATTTGGTGTTTGGCTTAGCTGTGACCTTAAAAATGGATATTATATTATTATATTATATTATTATTATTTCTAGGTCAAAACACCCATTATATGCTTCTTCGATTTGTGTCATAAGCCTTAGTCCTTGTCATTATGTAATAGTCCCTTATTAAATATTTTGTCTAAAAAAAATATTTTTATGTAAATCCAGCTAATATAGCTCCTCCACCAAGTGAGCCTACCCTCCACTCAACTCAAGTCAACCTCATAAAGAGATTCGAACACTTTGAAGAAAAACTCCACCAAGTGAGCTTAGCCTCCACTGAACTCAAGTCAGTCTCATAAAGGGATTCGACCACCTTAAAACTGTATATAAGTTCATTTGACCCATTGAGAGGACATGAATTTTCAATCCGCAATTCATGAATTTTCAATCTACAATTCTAAAAGTTAAGAAGTGTGAAATACATAAAGGAAAGCCTATCCTTTGCAAGAAATAAAGGAAGCCTAACGAAGTATAAGAAGTTTGAAATTCGTCATATTCTACCACACGTGCAAGGACACCTGAAGCATAACAGTTGAGGGTGCTTACTGAGATTTCAAGTGATGGAGAGAAGGCCGAGACAATGTGGTTTGTTCATGTGTATTGACCCAATTTGAATGTGGCAACACCCTTGTAAAATTTAGATATACATAAAGCTTTCTAGCATCCGTTTAGTTTAATAGTTTGTTATGAAACGAAAAAGTTGTAGATACAGGGATGTATTCTACAAAGAATTCATATATAGATTATGTTGTAATTTTAGTTTTGGTATTGGTGAAGAAAGTATGTCTAATGCTGTCCTTTTATATGATTTTGTTTGGGATAATTAGTACTAATTATTAAAAGGAAACAATATTAAAATTTTAAAATAAATATTCATTTATTCACTAATTGAATTATAAAACCTATATTTACATTCATTTTTATAAAATTGTCATAATTATTATATATCATTTATCTCGTAGTTGGCTATTTATGTAACTACAAAAATAAAAGAACTTTTTGAATTCAAAAAATAATCTAAGAGGTATTAGAAATCATCATTTGTTAAAGGACATTATCAAGGTTGGTTCTTGAACTCTTGAGCCTATTAGAGGTTTATGACGACATTCAATATGATCTTTGATATGTCCCAAGTGGGCATCAAGGCATACCAAACATGAGTGCTAGTCGCATTGGAACCTTTGGATTTCATTAGGGCATGGAATGGTCTCATTGTGATGATCATATTTTTCTTTAAGCACCCAACCTAGGAATATCTTCATTTTCCAATGCAGGGTAATGGAATTAAGGTATTGATTATACTTTCGCCTGAAGTGGTCAGGCATAGGGACCTAACTAACAACTTTAGTTTGGATTTCAGAGTCAAAATAGGCTTGGAGGTCATTGCTAGTTAAATTCTTGAATTTTTGCTTGTATCTTAGTTGGGCAAGTAGAGAGGAAAATATTAGCTACAAACTAGGCTTTAGTCTAAGCTCGAGGCCTACCCAATGGTTATGATATTAGAGTGCATCCTCTATTGAGGCATGGCGTTTGATATCAAATAAGACACAATGTTGGCAAACCACCAAAGGAGGTGAGGACCGGTGAACTAGGAAACACTAAATCATAGTAAGGCCACGAAGGAAGTAAAAATAGGTGCCCAATATAAGCAAGGAGAAGGATGAAATAAAAAAAACAAAGGGGACAATTCTAGGGGGGGTCTCTGGGTGATAATTAAAGAGAAAACAAACCAAAATACCCCAAGAATTCTCAATGCCACTAGAACACTGATGCAGGAGCATCCAGACTTAGCCAACAATGTGAAAGACTATTCACATGTCGTGGCTAAATAAGTAAATTGCATTGACCTGATCGCCCAAAAAATCAATTTTACTAAGGGTTTGATCTTTCAAGAAATGAGTTGTATTCCATTATTGTAATAAGTTAGAAATTTTCTTATTTTAGACTTAAAGATGAGTTGTTAGCATAGGTGTGAGATAGATCTAGGAATTAGAAGATTTGCTGTTAGATTTATCAAAAATAGGGATTGATTTGTTAGATACAGTTAGAGTGGTATCTGACTTATAAAAAGGAGGAAAAATGTAAGAAAAAAAAGAGAGGATTGAGGAGTGAATTTAGTAGAGTGAAAGCAAGATAGTGTGTGGATTGTAATTTGAGGCAGAGGTCTTCATTTGTGTAATTAGGTCCAAGGTCAAGTCTCTGTAATTTTACTATGAATGAATTGATGTTGTGCGCATAATTGTATATATGTAGCCTATGGAGATCCTTGAATGATAGTTTTCTCTGCATTTGGTTAATATTGATGCTTGCTCTATTTTCTACACTATAATAAATAATACTGAGTTAAAGAGTAATCTGCGAGTCTTTTATTATCGTTTTGGTTCCGCAAGCGGAAAACCCAAAATACACTAGAAATCGTCGCAAAATGCCTTTGGATTTAGAATCCGGACTTCAAATTTTATAGACGGAGGTTTTGAAGGTTATCGGGTCCATAGAACCCAATAGCATCGCTTAAGTGGAGAGGAATGACCTGTTGAATTGTCAAACTTTGACTTGCGATACACCCAGATCTGAAAAGTTATAGAACATACTTGATAGTCTATCAGGTCTGTGAAAGGTGATCGCATTGGCGTATTGAAGAATAAAGAGTCTGGCCTATTGAACTTTGCGATTGCAATTGTGCGATTTAATCGCAACTGTTGGATCGTGATCTATCACAGCCATTAGATCGTAAGCGGTTTTTGCTATAATGGATGGTTACTGGGCCCGTTGAAAATCGTAAGCGGTTTTAAGTGGTTCGACCTCGATTCCATTAAGGAGGTGCCATGTAGCAAGGCGGAATAGAACAAAACCATATATCGGGCGGTTAAACCCCGATATATTGAACCACCCGAAATATTTTACAACCGTCAAATCTCGCAGTTCCAGATCGACAGTCATCAGCGCTTGGTGCATTGACTTTCTTGTACGGAAAGCACATCGATACAAAAAAGGTAAAAATCAATGTTTTGCGGGGTTTTTCAATGTATTTCAGTTTAAAAGACAAAAGTCGGGTTTAGCTAAAAAGGGGATCTGCAAGGTAATTTTGGGGTTTTTGTAATCTCGCTTCTGCATTGCGTCATTTGTGGTATCAGAGCAGAAGGAAGGATTTTTTACAGCGAAAATGTTGCCAAGGAGGGGCATTGGTTGAGGAAGACCTGAACCAAATGCAATTCTATTAGAAGAGGTACAAAGTCTGCGGATGAGAATGGAGACAATTGAGACTACCCAAAGAAGAGCACCTAATGAAGGTGATGAAAGCTCTTCAGAAGAATCTCCTGCAGAGGAGATATTAGACGAAAATGATGAAACTGCCAAAGTCCTTAAGATGTTGGCGAAAGTAGGGGGAAAAATTAAGGCGGAAATCCCTATGTATGAAGGGAGTCTGAACGTAGAAGAACTAACGGATTGGATCAGATCCTTAGACTAGTACCTTGAATATGAAGAGATTGATGAGGGGAAGAGAGTGAAGTTTGTAGTTACCAGATTGAAGGGTCACACAGCCATTTGGTGGGAAGAGCTATAGACATCAAGAAAAAGGAAAGGGAAGTCCAAGATCAAGCTATGGGACAAAATGGTAAGTAAAATGAAAGCCAAGTTTTTTCCTAAAGACTTTCATTTCAATTTTTTTAAGCAATTGCAAAATTTAAGGCAAAAAGGAATGTTTGTTAAAGAATATACATAATAATTTTATAGATTGAATATTAGAGCAGGGCATGTAGAGGATGATGTGGAAAAGCTAGCTAGATATATCAATGGTTTAAGGTATGACATACAAGACGAGATTAGCTTGTTAAGTTTGAAAACTGTTGAGGATGCCTATCAGGTAAGTTTGAAGGCAGAAGAGAAGATATTGAGGAAACAAAGTCAAGGGAATAGAGGAAAAAAGTCAGCAATAGGTAGAGGAACTACCAAACCAAGGGGACAGCAACATCAGCATGAAGCAAGAAGCTCAATTAGCAGACCACCACAGAGAGGAGACTCTAACAGAGGAAGATTTGTACCTAGAGGAAGAGGGTGAGGAAGAGATATTCGATGTTGTACATGTGAAGAATGGGGACATATGTCATGGGATTGTTCTCATAATAAACCAGCAAGCCAGCAGAATGTGAATGTGGCTGAGGCAAAGCTAGAACTACCTCGAATTAGGGAAAAGGAAGAACCCCTTGAAGAAGGTGAATCACTGTTATTGAGAAGGACTTTGCTTAGGGCAGAGCTGGTGATTGGAGAACTAGCACAAAGGAAGAATTTGTTTAGAACTACCTATAAATCCAAAGGTAAGTGTTGCAAAGTAATAATTGACAATGGAAGCACTGATAATCTTGTTTCTACAGAGATGGTGGACAAGCTCGGATTAACAAAGGCCATACACCCTACTCCTTACAAGGTATCATGGTTACAGAAGGGACATCAAATTATTGTGACTGAACAATGCAAGGTGGAGATACAAATTGGTACGTATAAAGATATGATATTATGTGATGTAATTCCCATGGATGTATGCCATGTATTGTTGGGAAGACTGTGGGAATTTGATCAAAAAGCTATTCATGATGGAAGAAGAAAAACTTATACTCTGGAGAAGGATGGAACTAAACAAACATTGCTGCCATTGAAGGACGATGCTGACAAAGGAACACTTAAGTAGTATTATGCTAATAAGTGGAAAGGAGCTGCTGCAGGAAGTAGTGAAGAATGAGGAGTTGCATTTTGCTATTTTAGGAAGACCAAAGGTAATTTTGACTTCCACAAACTAGGATGATTTGTCTGAAGAAGTTAAAATGTTAGATGATTTTGTTGATATTATTGTGGATGAGTTGCTAAATGCATTGCCACCGATCAGGATTATTAGTCATCATATTGACCTAATACCGGGAGCAAGTTTGCCAAAATAAAGTAGCATACATATTAACTCCACAAGAGAACGCAAAAGTTGGAAGACAAGTGCAGGAGCTGATGGATAAGGGGCTAATCAGAGAAAGCCTTAGTCCATGTGTTGTACTAACAGTACTCAATCCAAAGAAAGGAGGATAATGGCGTATGTGAACAGATTCCAGAGCCATCAACAATATTACTATCAGGTACAGATTTCGTTTACCACGCATGGATAATTTAATGGACTGTTTGAGTGGATCAAAATACAAGTTACTAAAATGGATTTGAAGAGTGGATACCATCAATTAAGAATCCGAGAAGGCAATGAGTGGAAGACTGCATTTAAAACAAATAGTGGGTTGTATGAGTGGTTAGTGATGCCTTTCGGACTCACTAATGCATCTAGCACATTCATGAGATTAATGAATGAAGTCTTGAAGGAATATGCAGGCAAGTTTGTTATTATTTATCTTGATGATATTCTAGTTTTTAGTAAAAGTAAAGAAGAACATTTAGAGCATCCTAAGTTGGTTCTAAGAACTCTACAGAAAGAGAAACTACTAATAAATTTGAAGAAATGTAGTTTCATGAAGGAAGAACTGGTTTACTTGGGATTTGTAGTTTCTAAAGAAGGCTTGAAGATGGATCCAAAGAAAGTCCAAGAAATTTGGAACTGGCATAATCCCAAAAATATATTTGAGGTAAGAAGCTTCCATGGTCTTGCAAGTTTTTACAAAAAGTTTGTCAAAGGCTTTAGTCAGATTTGTGCACCTATTCTTGAAACAATCAAGGAGAGCAATTAGCCATTCAAGTGGACAGAAGCAGCAAACATAAATTTTAATTGGCTGAAGAAGAATATCACAGACGAACCAATTTTGGCTTTACCTGAGTTTGAGAAAGTCTTTCAAGTAGAAACAGATGCTAGTGGAGTTGCAGTTGGAGCAGTTTCGTGTTAAGAGCAATGACCGATACCATACTTCAATGAGAAATTGAATGATGCAAAGAAGAAATATTATTCTTATGATAAAGAGTTTATGCTATTATGTAGGCCTTAAAGAAATGGAGACATTATTTGCTGCCAAAATAATTCATATTATATTCAGACAATCATGCCTTACAGTTCATCAATAACCAACCGAAGTTGATTCAGAAACATGCCAAGTGGGTAGAATTTCTGCAAAGCTTTACTTTTGTAATAAAGCACAAGAGTGGTAAGTCAAATAAAGTAGCAAATGCATTGAGCAAGGTAAGTTTTATTGTGCAAGAATTCAAAGTGGGTGTTGTAGGATTTGATGAAATGATTGAAATGTACAAGGATGATGCATATTTCAAAGATATCTATACAATAGTTTAGAATCCAATGAGTCATAACAAAAGTTAGTGGTTGGACTATCTCATTCGAAGAGGCCTATTGTTTAAAAGCAACAAGTTGTGTATTCCCAAATATTCCATGAGGGAAAACATAATAAAGGAGAAACATCGTGGAGGATTATCTAGTCACTTTGGACAAGATAAAACCTTTGCTTAGGTGAATGCTTTTTATTATTGGCCAAAAATGCAGATTGATATTAAGAAGTTTGTTGAGAAATGAAGGATATGTTAGCATGCTAAAGGAAGGAGTCATAATACAATATTATATTAGCCATTGCCAATACCAGACCGACTGTGGGATGCAGTTAGCATGGATTTTGTTCCACGATTACCAAAAACCCAGAGAGGGAATGATTCTATTTATGTTGTAGTAAATAGATTTTCCAAAATGACACATTTCATTGCTTGTAAGAAGAGTATTGATGCAACACATATAGCTAACTTATTCTTTTCAGAAATTGTAAGATTACATGGATTTCCTGTAAGTATTGTGTCTGATAGAGATACAAATTTTGTAGGACATTTTTGGAGAACTCTTTGGAAGAAACTGGGAGCTAACCTCAGTTTTAGTTTAGCATACCATCCTCAAATAGATGGACAGACCGAAGTAGTAAACAAGAGCTTGACGAATATATTGAGAAGTTTAGTGTATCAAAATCCTAAGTAGTGGGATTTAGCAGTAGCTCAAGCTGAGTTTGCTTATAATGATACTCCAGATCAAAGTACTAGACTGAGTCCATTTCAGATTGTTTTTTAAATGAATCCAAGAGGTGTGTATGAGCTAAGGGATTTGAGTAAATCGGAGACCAGAAGTGCAAAAGCTGAAGAGTTTGTAGAACAGATGCAGAGATTACAGGAAGAAGTCAAAGGCAAATTACAGGAAAGTAGCAAAAAATACAAATAGAGGGTAGATCTGAAAAGAAGAGAGAAATAATTCCAAGTGGGATATTTCGTGATGGTATATCTAAGAAAATAAATATTTCCAGTTAAAACTTACAATAAATTGAAAATGAAAAGATAGGACCATGTAAAATATCAAGAAAATTTTCAAACAATGCATATGAAATTGAGTTGCCAGAAGGATTGGAATATCACCCATCTTTAATGTTGCACATTTGTATCCATACAAAGAGGTAGAGACAGAGCTACAGGAGGAAACTATAGGAGATGAAGTTCAAACAATGAACTGGGAAGGACAGATGCCAAAGACAGCTAAGAAGGAAGTAGAAGTTGTTTTAGAGAAAAGAGTATCCAAAAGAACCAGAGGACAGACTGATTTCCAATATCTAGTCAAATGGAAGGGACAACCAATGGAGGATGCTAGCTGGTTGACAGCAGCAGAATTACAAAAGAATGGAGCAAGTCCTGAAAGTTTGAAGGACGATTCTTTTCTTCCCCGGGAGTCTGATGTGGGAGCATCCGGACTTAGCCAGTGATGTGAAATATTGTTCACATGTTGTGCCTAAACAAGTGAATTTCATTGACCTAATGGGTAAAAAAATCAGTTTTACTGAGAGGGATTGATCTCTCAAGAAATGAGTTGTATTTCATTATTGTAATAAGTTAGAAATTGTCTTGTTTTAGGCTTAAAGATGAGTTGTTAGCATAGGTGTGAGATACAACTAGGAAATAGTAGATTTGCTAATAGATTTATAAAAAATAGGGATTGATTTGTTAGATACAGTTAGTGGTATCTGACTTATAAAAAGGATGAAAAATGTAATGAAAAAAAGAGAGGATTGAGGGGTGGATTTAGTAGAGCGAAAGAAAGATAGTGTGTGGATTGTAATTTGAGACAGAGGTATTCATTTGTGTAATTAGGCCCAAGGCTAAGACTCTGTAATTTTACTATGAATGAATTGATGTTGTGCGCATAATTATATATATGCAGCTCGTGGAGATCCTCGAAGGATAGTTTTCAATACATTTGGTTAATATTGATGCTTGCTCTATTTTCTATGCTCTACAATAAATAATACTAAGTTAAAAAGTAATCAGCAAGTATTTTATTATCGTTTTGTTTCCGCAAGAGGAAAACCTAAAATACATTAGAAATCGTCACAAAACGCCTTATGTTTTAGAATCTGGACTTCAAATTTTATAGACAGAGGTTTTGAAGGTTATTGGGTCCGTAGAACCCATTCGCATCACTTAAGTGGAGAGGAACGTCCTGTTGAATCGCCGAACTCTAACTTGTGATACAACCAGATCTGAAAAGTTATAGAACAGAGTTGACAGTCTAGCGGGTCCATGAAAGGTGATCGCATCGGCGTATTGAAGAATAAGGAGTCTAGCCTATTGAACTTTGTGATTGTGATTGTGTGATTTAATTGTAACCGTTGGATCATGATCTATCACAACTATTGGATCGTAAGCAGTTTTTGCTACAGTGGATGGTTATCGGGCGCGTTGAAAACCGTAAGCAGTTTTAAATGGTCCAGTCCCAATTCCATTGAGGAGGTGCTGCGTAGCAAGGCAAAATAGAACAAGACCATATATCGGGCGATTAAACCCCGATATATTGAACCACCCGAAATCTTTGAAAACTATCAAATCTCGCGGTTCCAGACTGACAGCCATCAGCGCTCGGTGCATTGACTTTCGTGTATGGTAAGCGCGTCCATAAAAAAAAGGTTAAAATCAATGTTTTGCGGGGTTTTTCAATGTATTTCATTTTAAAAGACAAACAATCGGGTTTATCTTAAAAAGGATCCGCGAGGTGATTTTGGGGTTTTTGTAATCCCGCTTTTGCACTGCGTCAAACACCCTCCACACCAAATAGAAAATTCCTCCATGCATAGAAAACCAATCTAAAAAAATTGCAGATTCTAGACATAGAAGCATTTTCCACATCACTAATATCCCAACAACCTCTAAGTTGATGTTCTCAAAGCTCACCACTCTATTGAATGACGTGATTTTCGGAACTGGCATACCATGCAACCTCTCTTGTGAATTGAGTTGCAAGTGTTATTGAAGGGTGCATGTTGTAGGGGTCTCGACCATGAGAATCTCAACCTTCACTTACCAAGGAGCTAAAAAGTATAGCACCATAGCGGGAATATCCCACCTGCGGCTAGAAATAACCTCCTATGTGGCTGAAAAGGTCAAGATGATGACGAGGATTATAAGATGGCTTGGTGGAAGTGGAATATGTCATTTTAATGTTCTTGAATGACGAAATAGGTGTCATGTGTGAGTGCATCGAATGAGTTAGCCAAACCATCCCACCCTCTTTAATGTTGGGAGAGGTTATGGGGTGGTAGGCTTCCCCACCCCTTTTCACCGGCTCAATTTTCGACACGCCATTTGGGAATACCTAAATATATTTTTATTTCAAATGTTAAATCTAATAGATCTTAGATGAGCTTTTTTTTGTTTGTATCTATATGCATGTTAAACTTAAATATTTTTTTATTAATTATCCAATTTATTTTTAAAATGTTTTTTAAATACTTAATTTATTTAAATAATTCTAAATAATTTTATTTAGAAAATACTTGTTTTATTTATTCACTTAAATTTAATATTAATATTCCATAGTTAATTTTATGGTATTTTCCTTTTCAATCACTCAGTATAATTGCAAAATTTTAACTAATTTTTATTTAAAACATTCTATCTATTATTTGTTTATATTATTCAATCATTTTCTGAAAATTATATATTTTTTAATACGCATATTGAAAATTTAACAAATTCATTTTATATATTATTTATATTAAAAACGCGTTTTTAGCTATAAAATCAATTTTCAATTTGAATTCACAATTTATATAATAATTCATACCATGAAAATCATTATATAAACTGCACCATGACTATAAAAAGGGTATATTAAAATTAATAATTTTTTTCTTTATATATTAATTATAATAAAAAATTTTATAAAAAAATAGTAGAAAAGAAAACATGTTGTGCATGTTAAAAGTTAAGTAATGCAAGAAAAATATTAATTGGTCTAAGAAAAAGATTAACTAGTGCTTAATAGACTTAGCATTACACTTTGTGATCATTGTGACTAACAAAGAAAAAAGTGTAAAGTGGATTGAGTTTGTATAAAGAGAACTAAGATGTGATTGGAGCCATAAAGGCTCTGAGAATATCAATTCCAAAACACAATTCTTCGATGGTTGTTGCATGTTAGTTAAGGGAAATGTTGCATAATAGTGAATGGAGCTATTAGTGGTTCGTAGCTCCCAAAATTATTATCTATTATTGGAGATAGGGAAACCAGATAATAGGAGGAGGAATTTAGTATCACATCCAATTGTCCATATAAAACAGAAGACCAATTTGTCTATGCAAAAGCAACACCAAATAATTTCGAACATATGTCATATTTTGCTGCCATAGATATCGTGCAGAGGAAGCATGGGAAACTATGATGATGGTTTTGACCCAATGCTCTGACACACTATTTCATAATTGAGAGGGGATGTGAATTACAGTTGTTGATGATATGAAGAGGATTTCAGAGGCCCCAAATGGTATTGTATTGAGGGTGACACTTGTTGGATTGTGGAATTATGGTATTGAATGTATGTCATTTCTACCTTTGAAATATAAGCACCCCTTTTGATCCACACTGGTTATATGGTTTCCTTGAATATGTGAGTTTGGAAGATAATGCATTGACTTGGACTTAGACTTGGTCCACATCAAGTCACAAGAAAATAACGGAGGAGATAATTTAGGGTCCTGGCATAGGCTAAATGGTCTGACAGGAATGGCCATATTTAGCTTTATATTTTTCACATTCATAGTCATTGTGCTAATTATTTCATTTTTTTGTTCAAGTAACTTATTGTGTTATTAAATTACTTGTTTCTAACCGAATTACATTCTTTCTTTGCTTCTTCAAGTAAGGCATGCTCCATGGGAGTGAGATTTGAAGGTGCTATGTTTGCTAGAAGAGTTGTGAATGACTATAGTGATGAAGTCCTATGTAAGAGGAAATAAGAAACTAGATGGAGTGGATTCTTGATGGTGGTATACAATAGTTGACTTTGATACTAATTAATGTTGAATAAGTCAAGAAAGTGAAAATTGACGAATTGTATTAAGAATTGAATATACAATTAGATAAAAATAACATCCTTATAAAGCGGTTGGATATAGAGAAATAGTAAATCATATTGATATTTTTGTAAATATTAAATTATGTTATTAATATTCGCTATTTACTATTAGTGTCTTATATCATTATTAAAATGAGTGCAACCTTATAAATTAAATGGATGGAAAACACCACATCAATTCGTAGTAAGCAACAAGACACTTACCTCATGATACATCTCACATTGTCAAAGTTTGAAAAAAACAAACATGTAAGAGGAAAAACATAGTAAAGCAACAATAAGAAATAAGAGTTCAATGCTATAAATAAACACTAAATGGAGATGGAATATAACACTAGTGGACATGATATTTAAATTAAAAAGAAAAAAACTCATAACTAGCTTTGAGATAAATTTTAGACTCTATATCCAACTACTACTAAAAATATTCTATAGATATTCCATGGAATTTAAATCTCTACCACCCACATAATAATTATTGATAAATACATCCACAAACTTTTATTTTTTTTGTAGTTGGAAAAATACTTCCAATTAAGCTACAAAAAGAAATTCAATTATAATCCTCAATATCTTCTCATCTCCCTTCTCTTCCCAAATACATAGCCTAATAACTATCCAACATGTCCGAGAAAGCACACCTCATTTGTGCAACAATCACAGGATTGTATAATTAATTCCATTGTATATATTGATTAATTAAATTAATGAAGGAAAGATAATATTCCTTATAAAAGTAAGGTAAATGGTGAAGATCTTTTCAATTTCATATGGACAGGAATACATATTGAAGTGTTTAGATAAGATAACGTGGCATTTTACTCAGTAGTTGTGTGTCTACCCACGACCCTCTAATGAGTTAGATGGTGTTAAAAATGGAAAGACAAAACTAGAATGAAACTTACACACTGAAATCTAGCAGCTCGCAGGTGAGAAAGCTACACTTGGAGACTACCCAAGAAGTACACTCTATCACATTACTAATTAAATTAGAAATATATAGTTTACATTCAATTCAGGATATCAAAACTATCTCATAGAAAATAGGAACTAACTCTAATCTAGGACACACACACAACCATGAAACAAACTTTCTCCATTATTAGAAACTTTCTCCATTATAATGGAGAAAGGATTCACTTACACACCTAACCAGGGAAAATTTTAAGGAATCTCACTAGTCCCTACTATGAAAACTATGATGTATTTGTAAAATTATTCAAATTTATAATAATTTTATATATACTCTCTATATAATGTTGGTGATTTTTAAGGTAAAATAATTGATAGTGTAAAATTTGGGTGAATCATTTTTATAAAAAATGGAAATTGGCGAATCTATTTTTTAGAAAAATCATGGAAAATTAGCCCACCTGTGAATATTAGCCCCTAAAATTTTCCATGCACCTAACTGTTAAACACACATGGGAGCGAGAGAAATATGAAAGATAATCAGGAGAGTACAATTTTTATTAACAAGAGATATACATTTATAGTACATTATGTGACCGTTGGATTTCACATCCCAAGGTCTCTTGGACTCCTTTTGTCCATTCGGCTTCCACACTAACCCATTGAGGATTAGGTGTCCAACATTCCCCCCCTTAATCCGAAGGGTTATGTATGAGTCCAAGAAGAGAGCTGAAATACAAAATGTGCAAAAACACATGGCAACACTAGGCTGAATGTGCTCTCTGAAATGTTGGTATAAAGGGCGGTGGTTTAAGGATGACCACCAACACTGGAACGCTTAGTGCAGTTTCTAGAACTCTTCCAAAACTGGCAAGAAGCTGAAGTCTTCTGCTAGAGGAAGTGCTCCTATTGTTTTGAAGAGGGAAACCTTCAACCATGAAAGGGAGGTCTCACCCCGCATAAAAGGGAGAACTTCAACCTGAAAAGGGAAGTCTCAACCTGTGATGGTTTAAGGATGACCAACAACTCTGGAATGCTTAATTCAATTCCTAAAACTCTTCCAAAACTGGCAAGAAGCTGGAGTCTTCTGCCAGAGGAAGTGTTCTCAATTTTGTTCCTGGAATTCTTCCGAAACTGGCAAGAAGTTGAAGTCTTCTGCTAGAGGAAGTGTCCCAGATTACCAACTGATGGCATGCTCAGGGGCGTCTTTGTCTCTGGCTACAACTCTGAAACTGGTGTGGCAGGTTGTGGCTCAGGCTCGCTTGATGTGACTATGAAGCTTGTAGATGACCATCATTTCCCCCCTGTCAGATACAAGGTGAGATGATGGATAAAACTTAGCTGCAAGATTGTTTAATACTCTGGAACAAGTTCTGACATGCGTTTGGAATATCTTCTTGGTTGTTGATGCCCATTGCCAAGAAGCGATCCATCCTAGATGAATCTTTGTTCTTGCATGACGTTTGTTTTTGAAGCATCTGTGTGAAGAATGACTGGTTTTATGACAATGCTTACATGGATGAAGATCAAAACAGTGATCTTTCAGATGGCCAACTCGATCATAGTGTTGGCATTTCACAATCTGTTGTTGTTGTTGTTGTTGTTGCGGTGGAAGAGGAGTAGAATCTGGAACAGCTGGAGGTGAACTGTCATGAGGAGCAGGTGAGCTATCATGAATGAATCCAGCACTCTGAAACTGAATGGGCTTGGAGTAGTCTGGAATATGAAAGGACAGGTCCTTGTCATATCCAAGACCAGTTCTGTGCTTATTGTGGACAAGCTGTTCCCAAGGTCTGATGATGGCCTTGGGAAGTGCAGACTAAGTTTCTGCATCTGCATGTACAACTGCTGCTTTATTTGAATGAATTGTAATATTATTTGACTTGCTGCTGATGGGTGGTTGTCTCAATGTTCTGAACAAAAATAGGTTCAGAATGATGTCTATTTTGATGTAGCTCTTCTTGCTATAGCTGTGATTCAAGCTGCAAAAAATCAATCTTTTCTTGTGCATTTTGTAGACATATCTGAATTTCTAAGAGAAAATCCTTGCTAATTTTGACTGTATTATCCATTGTAGAGAGTATTATATTGTCCACTAACTCTAATATTGCACCAATTGGAGCCATTTTTAACCTCAAAAATAATAAAACAATGAGGAAAAGATGGACACCAATAAACTTATGGCAACAACTTCAAATCAATCAGCTTGCAATAGATTCAACACACAAATAATGGTGATATCCGGAAAATAGACTCCTCATTAAAAAATGAATTTTCTCCAATTCACCTGAGAATTTAACTTCCAAAAAAGCTATAAGCAATCTAGGCCTCAAAAAGATATTTTCCTGTACCAACCTTGAATCCAAGGGAACTTGTCCTGGCAACAACTTCAATCTAGTTCAATAACAATCTCTGATATGAACAACCTTTAAGAAAATACACCAATTCGATCTACAAAGGATAGTCTTGGCTTGCAACAATTTCCACTGAACTCCTAAATAATGCCAAATTGCTGCAACTTTAAAGAATATAAACAATCCCCAATTCTTATGAACATTGAACTCTGTTATTCCCAAAAATCCCCACCAAAATCACTTTCAAAGCAGAAATGATGGCTATCAAAAGGCAATACCTTTGTGGATTATCTTCCTTTCGAATGCAAGTATCAAAATCAATAAAATAATTATTTGAAGTACCTACACCAACACTTCTTCATATATATCCAAGTCAGGAGACAAACGAACTGCTGAAGATTCACACACCTTCTAGGAATTGAAGGGCAGAGGAGACAAAGGTAAGGGAAAACTCGCTTCTTCTTCTGCAACTATAACAGAATATGAAAGATAGAGACAACAAATAATTGAGGAGAACAGAGTAAAGCTACAAACCCTTCGTTTACCAGTACTTGCATCATCCCTCTCAAAAAACAGCAACAAAAAAGCTGAAAAAAACCACTTCCCAAAAGGGTAAAGTCAAACTGGATAATGACTATCAGCCCTCCATAGAAGATGAATAGTCTGAGTCCTCTAGTGATGAGGGCGAGGAACACAAAGTGCCGACGCCGAAGAAGGCAACCCCTGCAAAACAAAGGCCTCTTGGATGCCCAAAGAGCAAGAAAATGAAGTCTCTTAATTATTTAATCATGGATAAAGCTTCTGAAGAGCATGGATGGACTGATTTACAACAGAATGAATTGGACAATGATGCTGCTTTACAACAGGCTCAATATAAAAATCTACGATGAGCAGATGCGTAACAGTGCATATAAACGCTGTGAATGGGCAGTTGAGCTCAACTTTTTATGCCAAATCGTGTCTGAGGTTGCCATCGATAGTGAAATCAGTGGTGAAGCAAGCAGTCGCTGAGGAGAAAAGAATGGGAGCATCCTTGGTCCGCCTTCACTTTCACGATTGCTTCGTCAATGTAAGAAACTATTTTATTTAGTCGAAAATAAGGACTTATCCCCAACCATTTCTACCTTGTTTGTCTGATCAAGGTGAAATTTGGATTTGGTTTCCTTGCAGGGGTGCGATGGTTCAATCTTATTGGATGACAACGCGAAGTTTACCGAAGAAAAGACTGTAGGCCCAAATGCCAATTCAAGCGTTTATCAAACAGTGGGAGTTGGGCGTTCATCAAACAGTTCTGACACCAAAACATTCTTCCGATACCAATGGGCAGCGTAATGCACCATTCAACCCACCATTCAAACAGTTCTTCTGGTAGCGTAACGCACCATTCAACCCATGTATGCAGGGGTTACACTCATGAACGCCTTTATGAATTCAAGTGTGCCTTTACTTCAATCAAGCTTGATTAATGCCTTATTTGCCAGCAACTATGAGCGTTGCACACACACCAGTCTCAACAGCGTGCTGCCACTATTTTAACACGGGTGTTTATACTTGTTGAACGCCCTTCAACGCACAATACCACTGCAGACTCAATCTTAAATGCAGTCTTCACCATAGGAATTGAATTCATCTCCTCTTCGATCCTTCAATCGCTCTTCCACGATGACAAATCGAGCCCACATTGTTTTCTAATCTAACGTGCCAACACCAATTCCACTTAAAACTTCCTTACGCATCTCCTAGTTCAGTTCTTTCACTGAAAACTCTGGTTTTGAAACATTTTATCAAACACAGTCATGCTCCCATTACAGCGTTCACTTTAGGCAGCATTCACCATGGTTCTCAGAAGAGTTTCAAGAATTGCATCCTTCGGCGCAACCTTCAAATATACTCATGATACCACCAATGCGGCTCCAAGGTTGTTTTCTACATCTCAGCTGAAACACAAGTCGACTTTTGAAAACTCCCCTCTCAACAACGTTGTCATTTAGTTTAATTGTGATTTCCCATTTCATGCAATTCAACCAGCTTCAAATGCCTTTCCTCAACATGTGCAAAAAAATTCGATATGAGCAGAGCTTACAATTTTTTAATACAAATATCGCTCATCATCCAAGAAGACAAAACATACTTCGATTACAAAATTCCTCTCATAGGCACACACAGAAAATTGTTGCTAACATTTGAAGAGCATACATTACAATTCTTCTCTTATAAACCAACAAATTAAATACTAGCAAATTCATCATTTCAACTCTTAACACAGAAATTGACCCATACACGAATCGACCAAGTTAAGGCTCATAACTCAAATCCAACACTTTCATAAAACAAATGGTTCAAAGAAATTATGCAGGGTAGGAGTACGACCGCTCTGATACCATGTTAAACACACATGGGCGAGCAAGAGAAAATATGAAAGATAATCAGGAGAGTACAATTTTTATTAACAAGAGATATACATTTATAGTACATTATGTGACCGTTGGGTTTCACATCCCAAGGTCTCTTGGACTCCTTTTGTCCATTCGGCTTCCACACTAACCCATTGAGGATTAGGTGTCCAACACTAACATCTCCCTAAAAATTCAAATTTAGTCTTCCCAAAAGGCTTGGTGAAGATATCAACTACATTTTCATAGGTGTTACAATATTCAATAAAAATCTCTTTGGACTTAACCTTTTCTCTAACAAAATGAAATTGAGTACTAATATGTTTTGTGTTTTTATGAAAAGCAAGATTATTTTCTAGCTTGATTGAACTTTGGTTGTTGCATTTGATCATTGTAGCATCATTTTGTTCTTCTCCTGCATCATGAAGGAGTCTCCTCAACCAAATTGCTTCACTAGTGGCAACACATACAACTTGATACTCTGCTTTTGTTGATGATAAAGATACAGTACTCCGCTTTTTACTGCACCAAGAAATGACCCCGAACCCAATATTGAAATCTTACCCTGTTATAGATCCTCTATCGTTCATATCTCCAATCCAATTTGAATCTTAATAACATGTCAGTTTAACATCAAAAGATCAGTATATTTAATGCCAAAATTTAAATTTCCTTGAAGATACCTTAAGACACCTTTTGCTTCCACCCAATGATTTTCAATAGATTTTGTCATGAACTGACTCAACACACTAATTGAATATGCTAAGTCAGTTCTAGTTGTAGTCAAATAAATAAAACTTTCAACTAGTTGTCTATACAATGTAGCATCCACCTCTTTAGAACCATCATCATTCTAAAATTTAACATTCTGGTGTATAGGTACTGAAGCAGCTTTACATTGATCCACTGAATTTCTTCAACAATTCACTGACATACTTTCCCTAAGTAACAAAATTATGGCCAGAATCCCTCTAGACTTCAAGACCCAAACAATAATGCAGTTTTCCATGGTCTAATTTTGAATACCTCTCATATATGCACTTTAATTTCTTCTACCAATTCATTAGAATTTCCAATAACAATCAAATCATCAACATATAAGGAAATCAACACAATCTGCCCTTTGAATCAAATCTGGTATACAGATTTAAGCAGGGAAAATTTTAAGGATGGAAATTTATCTTAAAGTTTAGAAACCTCAACAAATCTTGTTAGGCTCTAATATGAAAACTATAAAATATTTAGTGATGTCTTTGTAAAAAACATTCACATTTATTATGTTTTTATATATAATGTCTATATAATTTTGTTTGATATTAATGTAAAATAATTTTATATTATAAAAAGTGGGCGAATTATTTTTACAAAAAATGGAAATTAGCAAATCTTTTTTAGAAAAACTATGGAAAATTAGCCCTTGAAATTTTCCATGGATTTGGGTCATTTTGACTTTTCTCATAATCATGTTGTAAGAAGAAAGTGTCTATCTTTTCATACCAATATTTGGGAGCCTATTTCAATCCATGCAATGCCTTCTTTAATTTACAGACAAAGTGTTTGTGCCCCTTTTTAATAAGCCCTTCTAGTTGAGTTAAATATACCTCTTCCTTCAATTCTCCATTTAGAAAAGTAAGTTTCACATCTAACTGGTGTAGGCTCTAATGGTACTTAGTAGCTAGAGCTATTAACATTCTGATGGTATTTAACTTAGCTACAGGAGAAAAAGTCTCCTCATAATCAATTGCTTCTCTCTGTGAGTACCCTTTGGCGACTAGTCTAACTTTATACTTGTCTACACTACCATCTTCTTTGAACTTAGGTTTAAATAACTATTTACAACCTATGGGTTCTTTTTCTTTTGGCACTTCAACTAATTCCCAAGTTTCATTTTCAATTATGGACTCATACTCTTCTTTCATATCTAACCTCCATTCATCATATTGATTTGCTTCATTATAATTCATGGGATCAACAACATTTAAAATACTAGTCATAAGAGCATAATCTTTTTACCTTACAAGTAACTGAGTCTTCCTATCTGATCTCCTTTGTAGCATACTTGCCTCAAATTTTTGTCCTGTGTGATTTCCTGCTCACCTCTGAATGGACTTCAACTATTGAATGTATCCACATCACTAGGTTCCTCTTTTTGTTGTTGCTGCTATAAATGATTGTCTTTGGCTTCATCATTACTGTCTTCAATTAGTAAAGGGATGTGCCACTCCTCATAACTTCTACCCTTATTCCCTTCATCAACATGTTCATGAAAGATAACATCGCTACTCTTAAACACCTTGTGAGTAGATGGATTAGACATCTTATATGCTTTGAAATTAGAACAATACCCTACAAATATGCACTTTATAGATTTAGCATCCAATTTCTTCCTATCTTCCTTAGGAATGTGTGCCAAAGCTTTAGAGCCAAATACTCTCAAGTGATGAACTACAGGTTTGAAACCATACAAAGCCTTAAATGGGGCCTTGAGATCAAGATACCTAGTTGGACTTTTGTTCTTTAAGTAAACTGCAGTGTTAATTGCTTCTGCCTAAAAACCATTGGATAGGTTCTTACCTTTTATCATGTTGTGTGCACACTCCACGAGAATTATGTTATTCCTCTTTGCAATCTCGTTCTATGGTGGAGTGTGGGTTCTTATAAACTGTTGTAGTATCCCATGATCTCTGTAATATTTGATGAAGTTTCCAAGCCTGTATTCTCCCCCTTGATCTGAGCGGAGAATTTTGATGACTTTCCTTGTTTTCTTTTCAATCATATTTCTGAATTTTTAAAATATTCAAAAACATGACTTTTCCTTCTAAGAAAGTATACCCTATAATATCTTGTGTAGTCATCAACAAATAGAAAAAAATTAGAAGCTCCACGTAAGGACATTGTCTACATGGGTCCACATGTATCAGTATGCACAAGTTTGAGTATATCTTTCTTTCTCCCATTTAAACTAGAGGGATATTCATCCCTGTGTATTTTCCCAAGTGCACGACCTTCACAATCAAGATGTTCATTCTTTAAAACAGGAAGTTCATCAACCATACCTTGTTTCTGTAGCGGTAATAAGTGATGAAGGTTGATGTGACCAAACCTTTGATGTCAAAGATTCTTTCTTGTTATAGTTGTTGAAGTTAAAGCTTGATGCGGCACGCTTGTAACATTGAACTTATAAAGGCCTCCAACTCGTACTCTTGATGTGATCGACTTCTGATGATCTGGAAAACCCTTTATAACACAGTAAGTTTTAAAAAAATGTACCTTTCAATTCTAATCTATAATCATGGAGACAAAAATCAAATTATTTTTAATACCAGGTACATACATGACATTTTGGATGTGCCTGATATTACAATTAGGCAATATCATAGGAATATCTCCATACCGTTTTATTTGATATGCTTTGTCATCTCCAATGTAGATGTTAGCGCCATTGTTGGTCTCCTTAAATTTTTCATACCAATGTTTATTACCTGTCATATGGGTGAACGCTCCAGAATCCACAAACCAATTTTCAGCCTCATCGGTCTCATCAGAAAGAGCAGTGTCAGACACAAATAATTTAAGATCATGATTCTGATCCTCACCAACGAAATGCCTAGTATGCCTCTTGTGTCTATGTATGGTTTCATCGGTATTCTTTTTATAACAATCTCTAGCAATATGACCAGTTCTTCCACAGTAAAAACACTCAATTCCTGAATCATTTCTAGTGGATGACATATCTTGAAATGGATTTTTCTAGGACAGACCACCATTTTTCTATCCTCCTCCTGGTTTCCCTTTGAGGTCAAAGTTTCTCGAACCAAAAGGTAAGTACAATCATCTCAGGGCTGACACAACTTAGCAAACCAAAGGTATTGATATATGATTTAAACATAGAAATACATTTTAAAAGAAGCATGTAGTAAAAAAAAAAACATAATATCTAATATCTATAAACATGACATTTTTTTAATTAAATTAAAGAGGAAAAACGACTACACCCTTACCATCCAATTAATAACTAGCACAATTCTATAAATTAAATGGCATTGATATGAATTATACCATTTAAATTGAATTGTACCTTTTCAATCAAATTTCTTTAATCCTATAATTCTTTCTACCCTAATCTTACTTTTTTTAAACATATTTTCCTAAATTCTAAAATTTTAACCATAAAGTTTATGAAACACATGTATGTTATTGTTAAAATGATTGAAATAAAATAATAAAGAAAATATTGATTAAGTAACACGATTAAAATTAGAATTTAATATAATCTCTTTATGTGTAATGACAATGGAGAATATATCTATTTTTATTGAAACTGATGCAAAATAAAAGTTGTGGAATCTCGATATTCGTTATTATTTATATTAAAGTTTTAAAATCCTTATTTATATATAAACACACCTCATCACATAATAAGGAATCTTGATTATCTATTTTATCTATTGAAACAAAATATTGAAATTTAGATCAATGTTTGCAGTTGGATTCTCAAAATAAAATACAAATTTAATTGAAAATTTTCATGAAATACAGTATAATTTGCAGATGTAGATTGGTTTGGAAAACAGGAAAAGCTTAGTTTGGCTTGAAAAAGAGAAAAGTTTAGTTTTTTAGCGGGAAATGTTCGTTTAAAAAAAAAAAAATAATAATAACAATATTTTCTGAATTCAATCTTGTGTGATCTATATTACATTAATTTTCTTTTTTAATAAAAATCACAGAGTTTTTTCTCTTACTTTCTACCCAAAAAAAACTCTTCTTAATGATAATATTGTCACCATGAATAACATTTCATAACGGTACTATTGCACCGTCGATAAAGATAGGCAAAGCGGACAGAAAAGCCATAACGGTAATATGACCACCACCGAGAAAGATATGCAGAGGGCGGGGATTTCAAATATAATAAATAGAATGGAAATCTTTTGCCATTTGTTTTGATGGATGCGTTTTTTAAATGGGAAAATATAAAAACTAGCTTGGGGCACAAAATGGAAAAAGGGCCCACGCGAGGACAATGACGATAAGAGGGAAAGATAATTGTTTATTAAAATAATCACATTAATAAATTTATTTGATATAATATTTTAAAATATTTATTAATTAAATAAATAAATATATTAATTTAATTTAATCTTAGTTTATAGTTTAATTTGTTAGGGTAAGATCGTATGCCTGACCAACTCTCCGTGGCTTTAACTACAAGAGCGAAGTTATGTAAAATATCCTCAACTTCTCTACTTTTTAATTTCACATTTTATTCTTGGTAGCTGCAGTAACATTTTGCATGTTCTACCCTCCCAATTAAATTTTCATGCTGCAAAGTAATGGCCACAGCCCCATCCAAATTAAACATGCATGGGAGAAACAAATGGCCATAGCCCGACGCTACCTGTCAAGTAATTGAAACGGTTGGAAACCAAAACCATAGCCCTATTCTACCTGTCAAGTAATTGAAAGTTGAAACGATTGGAAATTCAATTAAAAAATTTAATTCATTATTGAAGCCGTAACGGAAAAGATTAGGAGAACAAAATTAATTTGAGCCGTTTGTGGTGTTATATTACTATGAATATTTCATTCGAATCAAATTCAAACTGTTTATTTTTTTTTGGGCAAAATTACATCTAGAAATTGAAATAGATATTCGTTTTTCTCTTTATTACGTGGTAAGGTGTTTCTCTTTGAAATCAACTTTCCTCTTGGGTTACGTGTACATTTCTGAGCCTTTGATTTAAGTGTTAGAAAATGAAAATAATCTTAGCCATCCAATTGATTAGACCGGTATATGATGCAACGCAGCGGTTCCATGGTTGCCCTTGCTCGCCGCTACGCTACTTCCAGGTACTTCTCCGTGTGGAGACCTTGCACTTGCCCTCGCTCTGGATTTGGTTTCAGGCTGGCTGTTCTGGGCGGTCTTCGTATTTTTCCTCTGCGTATTTACTCCACTGGGAGATTCGTTCGCTGCATCGGGGAGACAAGCATTGGTGCTGAGCGGGGGAAGGGACAGAGATGGAGATCCCCAGCACAGAGAATGCTTTCTCAAAGTGGTTGAATCAGGGGAGGCAGCAGTGGAGGCCTGCCCCTTGGAATCCGTCGATTACTGTCCTTGCGAAGATCCACGACGGAGTAGCCATTTCACCAAAGAAAGAAATGTTCACAGCCGGAGTAGCCATTTCACCAGAGAAAGAAATGTTCACAGAGAGAGGCACTGCCCTCCTCAAGATCAAAATCTCCCGATGTCATTTTGTTGTCTGCCAAAAATCATGCATCAAAGACTTGACTCAATCTTGGGTACTGCAGAATAGCTTAATTTAAAATCTGTTATTAAATCTTGTTGTTTGATTAAACCTGCATGGTAGATATGGCATAGCAATATGCCCCATAACAAGATTGCAGATCGGAAAGGGCATCAGGGCTGGATGAAGGTAGAAGGACCTTACTTCATATTTCCAAGTGGTGGCACCATGTTTCCCAATGGAGCAATACAATACATTCAGAAGCTGAAACAATATTTACCTATAAGTGGTGGAACCATCAAGACAGCTTTGGATGTTGGCTGTGGGGTTTGAACTTTCTCCCTTTCTCTTCTCCTTAATGTATTGTTTTTGAAGCACCTTTGCAATCTAATTTGTAAATGTACTAGTAGAGCCACCACCCATTAGGGGTTAAGACCTTGACACTTCTGGAGTTGAAAAACAAAATGGCGAGGTTGTAGTGATCGATGATAGAGAAGTGAGAGGAGACAATGAAGATGAGGTAGGATGGGATTTAAAAGATTTGAAGCTACCTGCAGATGCCTAAGCTGTGAATGTTGCAGCTACAACTCATAACGTCATTAGTTACGCCATCACCTTGTATGCCAGTAATTCAAATCTGGATACAAAAAATCTTTTCTCGCAGGTGAGAATGCAGCTGCCCGTAACATTAATATGGTGATGCAGCTCTCAACAACTTGGTATTAAGAATTTCACTCCATTAAAAGTTAAAACCTTTGTTTTTGCATCTTTACATGGGCAGCCATACCTTCCTGCATTTGCTTCTTCTCTGTGGTCTTCTTAGCAATAGAGGGAGGCTGGAGTGAGATTGCTAGCTCAAATTTCAGAGGTCCATGAGCTTTGATATTTAAACTTTTTTTTATTAGATGAGAAACTTAGACTAGCTTACAAAGCCACAACAGATGGGAAGTTTAGTGAAATTTCTTACCATCTTGCACACAATTCCAGTTATTGATGTAGATTCCATTTAGGAAGTTGAGAAGGTGAAGAAATTGATTGGAATTGCTAAAGAATGTGTTATGGGTCTTCAAATGGATGTCAAGAGGAAGTTAAGGATCATACTGTCGAATAGCAAGAGCTTGCAGCCTATTTTACTCATTGCAACCTTCAAAAAGTCCATTTGAGGTTGGCTTTGCCGAATGCCATAGGTGTTTGCCAGGGAACTTGTACAGCTGCTAACTTGGTTTGATAACTACTGGAAAATGAGCCTGCTGCAAACCATGAAACAAAGGCACAAGAAGTTCTGCAGGCATGCGGGAGGCAATTACAGGATGCTAAAAACACTGAATTATGACTTCAGAAATCTTTTTGTTGTTTTTGCAGCAACTTTTGCACCTGTATACTGTGGTTAGAAGTATGTGTCCTTTCCATATTGTGCACCACACTTTATTCCAATCATAAAGGGAAATCTATGTGCTATATGTGAGCTTGCAGTTGTGTTCTAGCTCTTCAGATGCAGGTCAAGGGAAAGGAAGTTAAGGATGATACTGTTCAACGGAAAGAGCTCACAGTTTATTTTAGTCATAGCAACCTTCAAAAATTCCATTTGAGGTTGGCTTCGCTGAATACCATGGGTGTTTGTTATAAAGGAGGGAGCTTAAGTACAACAGCTAACTTTGCTTGATGACTATTGGAAAGTGAACCCCTGCAAACCATTCAACAAAGGTACAAGTTCTGCAGGCATGTGAGAAACAGCTGCAGGATGCCAAAAAATTGAATTATGACTTTGACTTCAGAAAGCCTTTTGTTGGTGGTGCAGCGACTTTTACACCTATATACCATGGTCAGTCAGAAGGATGTGTCCTGTCCATATTGTACAGCATGCTTTGTTCCAGTCATACAAGGAAATCTCTGCCCTATATGTGAGCTTGCCATTGTGGGTTCCAATGCTTCTGGGTGATGAATGTGCATCTTTATTTCAAGAAATTTCATCACCCATGCATATTTCCATATCAGTATTGCACTCTACCTTTGAGAACCATGTTGAGAGATATGGCAGGACAATCACTAAAAAGTCTTGGACAAACTTGAGGGTCTTCTTAAGAGATTGGAGGAGGCTGTTTAGTGATCACTGAAATGACAGTAGAAGTAAAACTTTCCATGTTTTTCATTGTTTACAATTTGAAATTCCAGTCTGTGTTTTTGCTTCCCTTTCTCAGTCTTAGACAACGAAAAGTGCCAGTAATTTAGCTTTAGGTCTGGAGAATTTTTTATAGACCCCCCTGGGTGTTAATCCTATCTTTATCGTGCAAGTGTTCTATTGATTTTTCTGAGTAGAAACAGGCACTAGGGTCTTATTATTCAACATCAGAAAGCAATGTAATTGTTTGAATGCTTTTTCATATGTAGGCCCTGTCCAAATCGGAACTACTCAAATTGCCCTGTTGGACTGGGCATGGTATTGAACCAGCTTGTTGACCAGACCGGTACCTAACCAGTACAAACTGGCCCTAACTGACTGGACAGGAGACTTAAATTTTTATGAAATTTCTGAATGAATTTTCTTGTACATGCACAACAGACTTAGGTTTATTATTTTGATGATGACTATAGATGCACAGTAAACAGTTGTGAAGTTTTCTTAATGCATGGAAATCACAATCCTCTCTTAATTATGACTCGAGAGTCAAAATTTATATCTTTGAAGTTGTTATGTCTTCAAATGAAAACTATTGACAAAATGCTTAAAAGAATTGGTTTGCATCTACATAACAGCATTCATGTCTGTACTTGTATGTTGGTCATAGTGCTTTAGATTTGAGTTGCTATCTTTGTTTACACAGGTATTCTAAGTTCAGAACATAACCATCACTTTTACACGAAAAAGACTTGGAAATTTTACAGCCAGCTGTTTGTGCTACATGCACTTGAAAAGGTGTCATTTATTTGTTGAAACCAAGGCATCCTTTAATGCAATTGACTCGCAAGGAAATTTATGTCACAATTTAGATTTGCATTATTTGTATATTTATCTGTTTATATGCTGAAAATTTAGTAGTGGGGTATACTGTAATACTGTATTCACGCTGCCTGGGAAACTTACACCCAATTTGAACCCAAAATAACTATTTTCTGAATGCATACAAGTGGTTTGAGTTTTCCTTCAGGACAGCCACAAGGACAAGTGTTTTTCCATATTAAATCTTAAAGTGATTTTTTCATTAAAAACTAATCATTTTATGTATTTTTTTCAACTCTGGTTCATTGATTCTGTTTCCTGTTTGAAACCCAGTTAGATAGCTAGCCATTTCAAAGCCCGGTTCCTGTTTTTAAGACCATACTTCAATCCCATGCAATTTTTAAGATCTTTGTCCATTAATATTTAACTGTTTTAATTGCATAGCTGGTTTTCAAATGGTGTTTTGGACAAGAGAATATTAATGGAAATATAGGAAACTCTGATAGAATGTAATGACTGAACAATGTGCTAGGAGCAGAAGTTCAGTGAAATGCTGATTAATGGGTTTGAAAATATGATAGGAAAATAGAAACACATGGAGGATGATGAAAAAAAGTGAGTGGCGTGTTAAATGTTGTTAATTAGCACTTTTTTTATTGACATGGATATGTTGGCATATTTGGATGTTGTAATATTGAATGGAGAAGACTACATTATTTTACAAATTTCTGAGCCGGTTGGTGGAGAAGTGATGATTAGATTAATGGAAAAAAAAAAACAATGTGTGAGGAATAGTTAAGTGAAGTACTGACATTAATGGGTTTGAGAATACATTAGGAAAATTCAAATGCATGGAGGATGATGAACAAACTTGGACTGGTGTTTAATATGTTGTTAACTACAATTTTTGTTGTTTTCCTTTGCATGCCAACTTTTTGTCTTTAAAATGGTGAATATTCTCTAGCAATGGAAGAGAATATGAAATTTCAATTCCTCCAAAGTGAGATTTACGACATAAAATCAGAAATTTCAGTGCTTGGATTAATATGCCCTAGATCACCATTCTGGACAAGAGATGATTAATGTCAAAAGGTTATTAAGGAACAATGTAGGAAGAGAAGTCTAATGAAGCACTGATATTAGTGTTTTTTAAAAAATGACAGGAAAATGCAGATGCATGGAGGATGATGAACCAAGTTAGGAGTGGCATGTAATATGTTATTCAACTACTACTTTTGTTATTGACATGAATGATGGGGCACTCAACATTTTATGGCTAATGGTAATAACAATTTAATGTGTTGCAGAATACCAAATGTTGACTCTCACTGTTGCAGTGATTAAAGTACAGTGTTACAGAAACAAAATTGAATTCGATCCAAGGTAACTTTTTTGCTGCATTCTTGTTGGTTTCTATATGTTGGTAGAATCACAGGAAGAGTAACCAATATGACATGATGTTCATTGGTATTGAAATAATAATTGGCCTTAATTGGCCAGTGTTGGTGATGGTGCAAGTAATTACAAAGTCGAGCAAATTGACCTGAAAGAAATAGGTGAAGATTACTTGTTTGATTATGATTTCAATGTGTGGTTGGCTTTTAAAAATCATAACAAGGTAATGATGTTAAGCGGAAACAACAGTTGGTGGCTTGAAGTAGATGGGATGTGTCATGCTGGGAGTAGCAATTTGATCAAATATATTCCAAACTTTTTCAATGACACCAGATAGGGATGTTACAGACTAGAACGTACATGCAGTGACAGTTTGTTACCTAAATTGGTTAAGTCAATTTATGGCAATTCTGATATTTATCTTGCTTCACCCAAAGCTCCTTATCCTGTGGAGCTTGTCCAAGAAAATCCTTATCAGTTTTCTGAGATTTTAATGTTGCATTTTATATTTTACTATCTGCTTAGACTTAAAATCAAATTTCATATTAGTTTTTTTGTCTATAAACTGTCGAAGATACTCTGGAATTTAATATGGAAATGAGATTCCCTACATAAAAGAGGAAAATTTAATGCTTTAATTAATATACTCTAGTTCACCTTTTGCAACAAGTGACGATTAATTTCAAATCAAGGTTCAAGTTAAGTTTGGTTGGCTCTTGGAACAACATCTCAAGTACCATAAGATGGGAATATTTGCTGCCCATGGATTTCCTTGGTTTGTTTCATATTTTGATGGGAGAGTGCAAGCAAGAACACGTCTATACAATTTGAATAGTATGTACTTGCATTATGGTAAATTCTCTCTGGTCATCAAGGTGCTCCGAGAACTAGGGCATCTTCAGATTTACATGATATTTAACTATTTTCTAGAGAGATCAGGGGACTCTGGGCACAAGTTTAATAGGATGGTGATGATGGCAATATCATTGAATATTCTATGACTAGAAATGTGATTTGGCAGGTGTGAGGCCTTCTCTTCTTACCCTCGAACATATGATTTTATTCATGCAATTGGCATTGAATCTCTAATAACAAATCTGAGTAGAGGTGGAAACAGATGCCTTTCTGATCCTCTATTTGTCGTTTGGGTTTTCTTCAGATTCCTGAACCTATCACTATATTGTTTATATTCATGAACCTTGGTCTAAAGAATGATATCTCTCCTCCTCTGTGATAGGCATTCTTCAATCATCACTTTTAGTTCCATGTTAAAGTTCATGTGTTACTTACTCATTGGTTTTGGATTTTATGCTTACAGATGTAGTCTTGTTGATTTAATGATTGAAATGGATAGAATTCTCGGCCTGAAGGAATTGTTGTTGTCCGAAATACTCCTAAGGTCATTGATAGGGTTGCAAAGATTGCAAGTGCAATACGCTAGTACAGAAGTTTATGACACTGACACTGAGGTATCTAATGTTATGAAAAGTCTCATTGTGATATTCACTAACAGAAGGCACGGGTCTAAAAATTGTTTAGTTTGAGTTTGTGAGCAGGATGTGAAATGGTTCAATTTGTTTCTACATGGTTGTTTTTTATTTTTTTTACAAAGATAGCCCTTCAATTGCTTGCATATTATGAGTTTCTTATGGATTCCACAATCTCCCCTGTTTAGCTACTGTACCTTCAGCTAATACATAGTCATTTGAAAAAGATGTACCTTCAACTCTCGTATCTATTTTTTCACCAACTTTATGACTGCAATCACAGGAAAAATTAATCAACATAAAACATCTCCCCATGACTCTGAAAATGTGTGGAGTTGTTACAGCTAATTCACACTTCCGAGTGTTAGTTAAATTAAGGTGAATGAGACTAAAGAATTGCTGCCCTTTGAACCAGAAGTTGTTAAGTTTTGTTATGGATAATTTTTAGTAACATCCATGACACACATATGCCATTATTTTTTAACTTAATCTCCACTATGTTTAACTTATTGTTGGAGGCAATCCTGAATGGAAAGAGAAGGAGGTACTGATGAGACTTGGTCACTAATTCCCAGTGTACTTAAACCAAATATGTATAGAAATGGATTTTTATATTTTGTATCCCACCCACCTCATTGTGAATATATCATGTACGACTTGGTCAACAATGATCACTCACCTAACTCTATAATTTTTATTTCGTGACCCTGAGAATCTTGGCCAAAGATGGTCACTCTCCACCAATTTTGTGCTTTCATAAATACCTAAGACAATATAGAGTGTACATCATGCATAGTTACAACGATATTCTTTTATAACTCGCATTCTTTTTTTCACATTTGTAAGTATTTTGCATTGTTGTTGACTGTACTAATATCAGTTAGTATCAAAACCTCAGATTAACTACTTTGGGAGTTCTGCAATTCCAGCTTCCTTGGTGTCCCTTTTATTCAGAATTATCCTCAAAATCTCACCTCCAAGCTACTCTAGGAATCCATAGCACATGATTTGTTCTCTTCTCCTATTAGCAGGTCAATAGACATGCATGCAACACCTTTCCACTCCAACTTCTTTATCCATTTTTCCACAGTTTTCCATACATTTTCTACAGTCACAGTACTCTTCACAACCTTGAATACCACATGTTTAATTGCCATGCTAGAGTGGGTTCCTATTGTGTCTATCATGGATTCTTGGCACAAATCTTATCATAGATCAGAACTGAAGTACTGCAATTTTGGCATTCAACTTGCAATATCAAGCACACTTGCAATTTTTTCATGAATGTCTCCTCGACACAAATTCTTCCTGCAATGCCACACTTCAAAACTCCAGATCAATGTAGCTGGTGTTTCAGTTTTGCATCATGACTTTTAAACTTACCATTTCTCTCCTGGGGTCTATGATTGTCCAATTTTGTGCCTGAAAAAAATACCTTGCCATCTATGTCTCCCACTCTGCATGTTGTTTGTTGATTAATTTCTGAGTTAGGATTGTCCAATATCTTCAGAGATTGTAATGGAAGCTAGAAAAAGCTATTCACAACAAACATATCAACTTTTCCAAGGAGTGTCACATGATTTTCTTTTCCACTTGGTAAGTATTGTCCAATTATGGTAAGAGACCCTATTTTTTGTCTTTGCTAATGGGCTTCAGTACAACAACTTTGAGGAAAAAATAACCTAATAGTCACTCTATGCTTGGAAGGTTTCAGAGATGAAGGCAAATTACTTCCCCCCAAAGGAAGATGTCATTTTAATGAATGAAGCACCCACAGATTTTTATGTGTTAGTGTCTGGTGCTGTGGTAGGTATCTTTCTGAACATTACATAGTCCAAAATTTCAGAACTTTTAGGTGGTTCACTTTATTTCTTTTGCCGAATGTGTCTTCAAACAGAGAACTGCAACAAAGAGTTGTAAATGTTGATGTGGCGCTAGAATAACATTGAAATTTTGTTTCATTTTGCAGGACATACTAGCAGACAAAGACAAGGGTAAAACAGAGCAGGCAAGCTAATTTTCTTTTAAAGGAAAGTGATTATTCATGCTCTTAGTATCTTCTTGTTGGGAGATTCATTACATAATAAGCATGAATATTAGAATGTTTGCATTTCATTTTCAAATAAATTTGGAACAATCATTTGTTTCACTATATGTTTTAGTCACATTAGAAAATTTGAAGTACATAAATGACATGTCTCATTCCAAATGACTTGTTTGTTTTACCCCAGGCATTAGTAGCACATACATTACTTTGAAATCACAAAACTAAGTCAGTTGGTTTCTTTACTGTAAACCTGTCTCCTGCTACATTCCAGACTCTTGTGCAGTCCCAGCATTACAATTCATAATGCTCATAATCAATGTTGCATTCAAAAATAAATGATAAGTCAAAGAGTGTTTCAATTTTATTACGAAGTAGATTTTATGCACCTGTTTATTTTCATTAGGATTTATTGAATGAACCATCAAGTTCCAGTGATTTCTACAGGAGCCCTAGGCTGCATCCAGATATTTTTATGGGATAAGGCTGGCTGATCTAAACCTATTGGAGAATTCAATAGTTCAAACTATATTTGATTTTCTTAGGCCAAGGGATTTGACAAATCTCGTCCATCCATAACGTTGCAATATCCTACACCCCCACAATTCTGCATTTGGAGGATCTAGAGAGGTATGAATATCTAAACTAGTTAAAACTAATTTATAAATCTGAGATCCTTGATTGCTTATATATAAGTATGTGCATGGTTATCCAACTTGAGTTTCCAGCTAACAATCTTAACTAGACTCGTAGAGTAGCATGAGGTTTTGTATCAACAGTTTGTTGATGCCTACACCTTGAGTGTCGCATTGCAATTCATGATCTTAGAAAAAATGAGCAAATTCTACTACATTGCAATTCATGATCTTAGGGAAAATGGGAAAATTCCGCTACACGTATTTAACGAGTATGTATAGAGAAGTGATTCTATATTTCATGTTAGAGAATAGAGTACAGAATAGGTGGACTCATATGGATGCATCGGTCTTCTTGGTACTCTTAACAGGAATTTTATACGATCACACAAATATCTGAATATAATTGAGCATAGAGTTTTATTTTCCTAATTTATTATAGAAAACTATAACAAAGGGAATGGGGATACTTATCTCTGCTCATACATATTGTGGAAAAATGCAATTAAATTACTTACAATATACATGAAGAATGGTGAACATTCTCTTTAGCCAATTGAAAGAATTGCAACATATTTTAAAACCATTTTGTAGTCAAGAGGTTATAAAAAATACCCACAGTAAAACAAAACTGAACCGCCTATTTCCTCAATCCAATTTCAACATGGTATCAAAGTTATTTATGTGGTTGTGATTCTTAGGAATTTGCAACATAGGGAGAAAGGTATAGAAATCAGAGGAATTCAAATTATTTTTTAGATTTGGGAGTTTGTGCAGACAACCTCAGGTGTGAGGACAAATTGGAGAAAGGAATAGCAATCAGTCTATCAAAAGAAATTCAAACTATTTTTTAGATTAGGGAGTTTGTGCAGCTAGCCTCAGGTGTGAAGACAGATTGGATGGTGCCTCAAATTTATTATGGTGAAAGGTGAGGGTTACATTTGTACTAGAAGAGAATAATCTCAAGGATATTGTGACTCTGGTTATAGATCTATAGCAGTTGACAACTCATGACGAAAGGGAAGTGAAGGCTAAGTGGATGATTATGGATGATGCTATATTGGATCATTGGATCCATTGTATATCCAAGAAAAAGATGGTGAATGAGATGTTTGATGGCTTAGTTTTTCTACCCGAAATGGTTTATCCCTGGGAGATTAGGATTTTTGATAGAACACCAGGGATTAATTGAACTAGTTGTTGGAGATGTTGTTGGGCACTTGGCTAATTTCATGCCCACAGGCGTATTATTCAGTTCCTCCTGGGTAAGGCTCACTAGGGACACTATCCACCAAAGTGGACAAGCATCCAGTAGGTTTCCCTGCAAAGTATTCCTTGGAAAAAGAATCCCCAATGGGTTAGTTCATGCGTATATTTTTATATTTGGTAACACATAAGTTTAGGTTTAAGGGTAGATGGCACAAATTCTATACCCAAATTCGCAAGGGGCTTTGATTGAGAATGCATCTGATATGGATTGATGATTCTCAGGAAAGAAACTCTGAAAACCATGTCAGTTAGGGAAGTTGTGTAATTGCAAACAATATAAAGTGCAGAAAATATCGTAGCTTATTTGTATGATTAAAGACGAGTCTTGGTCCTTTTTCCCCTGTATTATGTTATTGAAAAGTTTTCAACCAGTTCATACAACCATGTCAACTAAGGAATTCGTGCAATTGCAAGCAGTATAAAGTGCAGTAAATATGGTAGCTTATTTGCATGATTAAAGAAGATTCTTGGATCTTCCCCCCTGTACTATATTTTTGACGAGTTTGCAACATGTTCATATTGAAGTTCGCATTTGCTGAACTACATTATGTTAAGGATATGCTTCAAATACTATCGGATCTAAGTTATGCATTGTGTTCAAAATTTGCATCTACTGGATAGCTTGCTCCCAAGGATGGGTATTTGCTTGCTCCAATCAAATACCTTTGGATTTGAGGTAGATAAAGTGCTTATTTCTTATGATTCTAATGAGTTGTGGCACATGTGGCAGTGTTCTTAGTAACTTGGAGGGAGGAAGGGGTTATGGTCATATCTTCCATGTTCTGTTGGACTTCAAAGGACCGAATAGTTTTGAGCTTGGACTTCAAAGGAATGGGTAGTTTTGAGTGGACAACTATTATTTGTTCTTAATTTAGACATGTTACTATCTTTTCTTGATTCTGCTAAGCAATCTAGTTTGAAAGAAGATTTTGATTTGGAGAAGACACAACAATATAGTTTGAAAGAGGGTTTTCTTTTGAGAAATGCACAGGTAGTTTTTGATCGCCTCTAGAATGAGAACAACATTGTTAATTAGGACAAAGAGGAAATGCTATTCAAATGAAATTTTAATCATTGGTATCAAATACTTTGACTCTTCCAATACTTGGGAGATTTGAGGCACGAAAATTTCCAAGAAAAAATGCTTCCAACTCAATTATTTCAGTGCCCTGTTCTCAAGACTCTAGATCAGTACTCGATTCTCAAGACTAGAGAAGAATATCCAACTCAACTATTTCTGGACATGTTGTTTTAAGATTGTTTGTGTAAGTTAACACCAATAATTTCATTTTGCAGTTCACTATGTTGGATGCCTTTCATATCTACTTGCTGCTAGATATCATGATCCAAGTAGGACATGGATTGGTGCTGCATTTCCATATTTTATGAAACAAAGCCTTTGGATTCTCTATATTACTGCAATCTATTTTTCCATTACGGTTCTGACCATTTTTGGATATGGAGACCCGCATGCTGAAAATACTAGAGAAATGATATTTGAAATCGTCTACATGTTATATAATTTGGGTTTGACTACATACCTGATAGGAAACATGACAAATTTAATTGTACATGGCACAAGCCGGACCATGAAATTTGTAAGGAATATATTTTTAATAGATTTGTGTATAGAAAAGTTATGCCCACATATTCTCTCTTTTCAATGCAAAAATGCTACGTCATATGAGGATTTGACTTTCATTTTGATTGCAGAGGGACACAATTCAGGCAACTTAAAGATTTTCTTTTAGGAATTGGATGCCAGTAATTGCAAGATCAAATGGTGTCACGTATATGCTTGAAATCCAGGACAGAGGGATTACAGCAAGAAGAAACATTAAATGATCTGCCAAAGGCCACCATCAGCGCAAGCATTGCAAACGTCTTGTTTTTTCCTATTGTTGATAAAGTGTATCCTTTCCAAGGAGTTTCAGACGATTTTCTTTTCCAGTTGGTAAGTACGGCCTAATTATGGTAAGGATACCTTATTTTTTGTTCATGAACTCTCCGAATTCGGTATAAAATGTCTACTGTATTTGAAACTTCAATTTGCCATTAGATTAATGGGACATGAATTCCCACAAAGGAGTTCAGAAATCTGCAATTAAGTTGAGCTTTCATCTTGACATTCAATTGATGGACACTGAATATTAAATTTAAGATAAATATATAGGAGTAGCATGTGAGTCTCAGTTTTATAAAGAATATTCTTTTTATTATTAATAAAAATATAGATAGTTAGTTTCATTTTAAAGGGTTATAAATATGACTTATAAATACAAGACTTAAAAGGTTGTAAATATTTAAAGTGTTGTAAATATGAGTTATTAATTGTTTTTACTCAAAACCTCACAAATAGCAATTTAGCAAATTCTTTTTAATTGAGGACTCAAATTCATGTTTCTTTAGGTTGAAGGTAAAGCCACTAAAGTGGAAAAAATTGTGATGCCAATAATTAGAGGGATTGTCCTCATGGGGTGATAAGAAATTTAATATTAGAAGAAGAAGAGGTACTAGTAGATTCTAAATAAATTAGCAATGCAACGGAAACGTATGGATTTAAATATCGTGACCAATTATTTACAACAAAATAATTATGTTAAAGATTATGCAACGGAAACGTATGGATTTAAATATCGTGACCAGTTGTTCCTCCTTTCTTAGCGCTTTTGTTGGTTGGTTTTGATCGCATAACTGATCATTAATGGAAAACTGGGAAAGGCTGTGTTGCAGGGAACTAGTGGCTAGTTCTATTGCAATTTTCTTTTAGCTTCGCTTCCAATGTTAGTTAAGGGCTCTTGCTTCAATGATCATTGATGGAAAACTGGGAAAGGCCGGGTTGCAGGGCACTGGTGGGTGGTTCTATTGCGATTCGATTTTAACTTCGGCCCTTCCGTTGTAGACGATTAAAATTGCCCCGGGTTTGCTGAAAATGGTGAAAGTCCGATAAAAATGCGCTATGAAAGGGTTGGATTAGGAAACTTATTTCTGGGTGTCAAGAGTGCGTTAATTAGGGTTTCGTAATCATTATTTAAAAAAACCAAACTTCCTACATTTTTATTATTAGTTTGTTTAAAAAAAAAAAAAACCATATAATAATGATACGAGGAAGGCAATTTGCTTAAACTTGTTTTAAATAGAAGTATAATAATGATATTAGGAAGGCCATTAATTTAAAAGAATGAATATTGCCTTTTTTGAAGATTAATAATATTATAAAAGTATTAATTTGAAAAATGATTTTTGATTTTTTTTAAACATTTGAATTAACTTAATCGGATTATTTAATAGTTTTTTTTATAGAATGTAACATTTTAATTACATTTGATTATTTTGAAAATAATATCTAAAACCACATATATTTAATTATTAAAATACTATAGTTTAATAATTATTAAATATATTAATTTAATTTATATATTTAATATGGGGATTGATTTTGGATTTTTACTATTATATTTTTCTATTTATAATGCAAGCTTCTAAAATATTTATAATATTCCTATTTGTATTATACACTTTCAAGATTTGAGAAATGTAATTAGTATGAGTTTTATGATGTAATGTATTTCTCAAAAAAAGAAAAGGAAAAAAAAAATTATTGTAAAAGGAAAATTATGTATAAACATAAATTTTATGTTTAATTTATTTTATTTTAAGTCAAATCACCAATCACCAATTGTGTGCTTCTTAAGTTTGTGTGAGGACTCTTAGTCTTTGTCATCTCTAATATAGCTCTCCACTAAGTAGGCATACCCTCCACGTAAGTAAGTCGGCTCATAAAGGGATTTGTCCACCTTGAAGAAGGATATGTATATAAGTGCATTCAACACATTGAGAGGACATCCATTGGAATTCAATCTGCAATTCTAGAAGTGAAGAAGTGTGAAATACATAAAGGAAAGCTTATTTTTTTTTTTTTTGCAAGAAATAAAGGAAGCCTAGCAAAGTAAAAGAAGTTTGAAATTCATCATATTCTGCCACACGTGCAAGCAGACCTAAAGCATAATAGTCAAGGGTGCAGACTAAGATTTCAAGTGCTGGAAAGAAGGCCGAGACCCTATTTATGGAAGGATGATTTATGTTGACTTGTTATAAGTGGGGTAAAGATTGATTTGTGTACATGGAGGCTGGCTTGGTGGATTGGAGAAAGTATATGTTTTGGTCAAAAGGTCTAGGTTGTCTCATTTGATCTGATTTGATTCTGAAGAAGAGAAAATTTAGATTTGGGTTTTCTCTTAGAGGAGTGATTTTTTCCTCATTAAGTGGCTATATCTTGTGTTTATTTGTCTTTGATGATCTTTATGTTTTGGTAGTTGTTTGACAATAAATAACATTATAATAACAAGAAGAAGAAGAATCTAATCAATCAAGTAAAATAATGTCACAAGAAACTATCAAGTTAAGAGAAATCACCCTAATAAGTTGTCCTAAAAATTTCTTAACACCAATCATAACAAAGAGGAGCCGTTATTTAAGGGTAATTTCTATAAAGAGCATGTTTTTGGACTTAAATAAAAGGAGGGCACTAGGGTGTTCTTTGATTCATGTATGTGAACACGGCTACTAGGAAAAATACTAACTTTCCATTATTGAGTCCAACCCTTTTATATATTTATATTTCATTTAAATTTAAAAAATATTTTAATGCTTTTTTTTTTATATATATATAAAACTTTTGTATTTTATATTAATTAAATTTAAATTCAATATTGCATTGTATTGATTAAAAAAAAATCATTTTAAATCATATTAATTGAAGTATATTTGTTTTCTTAAAATTACTAACATATTTGGTTACTATAATATGTATTTAGTTATTGATCTTAACTTGATCTACCGAGGGATCAAATCTCTTCAGATGCAAAATCTCTTTTAGAGTGTAAAGAGATTTGATACATGTCGATGATTGGTAGATCCCGAGTTAAGATGGATCTGCGATGGTTTAATTTCCCTCTCTAAATAGAGAGACTATATTCCACATGAATACCATGAATTTTCATAAACTTGAAGCTCAAAAACAAGGTAATGTTACAAAGTAAATTTTACCTTAACTACCCAACAAAAATTAATAATAATAACAATAATAACATATAACTTTTATTTTTGTTTGTTTTGATTAAGTCAAAATTATTTTTTTATAGTTTAAATTTTTTTCTATTAATTTATTTTAATAAATGTTTATGTGAATATATTTAATATTTCTTTAATTTAATATTAAGATATTTTAATTTTAATTGCTTTAGTTTATTAATATTTTTGTTTTAATTGTGTTTTTCCTCTTTCTTTATTTTCAAATTTATTCTTTATTTTCAAATTTATTGGCTTTCATTAAATCATAATTTAGTTATACAAATATATCATTCTTATTATCATGAGTTACCACAAGCGAAACCAAACTACTAAACTACTAATAAATTACGTATGTCTATTAAAATAAGCCAAATAAAATGCATGACTACATGAGACATGGAGATGTGTGACAGACTCTATGAGGTTACAAATATTGCTCATTTATAATCATTTAAATTTTAAATAATCTTAAAATTAATTTTATTATATAAATAAATTTTTTATGTGAATGATATTTTAATATTTCTTTAATTAATATTAAATATTTTAATTTTATTGAATTGTTTATAATTATTTTTGTTTTTAATTCGTTTTTCCGTCTTTGCTTATTTATTTATTGGGTTTCATTAACTATAATTTAGTTATAAAAATTTCATTCTTCGTATCCATAGTACCCAAGCGAACCAAACTATAATACAATTAGTCATGTCTATTAAATAAGTAAATAAAACATGACTACCACTGGACGGTGTGTGGCAGACTTCATGGAAGTTCATATATAGCTCATTATATATTAAATTTTAATTCTTTAAAATTAATTTTTATAGTTAAAATATGTTATTATGTGTTATTTATTTCTTTAATTTAATATTAAGATTTATTTTAATTACTTATGTTTATTAAAAGTTTGTTTAATTGTGTTTTTCCTCTTTCTTTATTTTCAAATTTATTAGCTTTCATTAAATCATAATTTAGTTATACAAATATATCATTCTTACTATCATGAGTTACCACAAGCCAAACCAAACTACTAATAAATTACATATGTCTATTAAAATAAGCCAAATAAAAAATATGACATGATTACCACTGAGACATGAAAGATGTGTGGCAGAGCTCTCATGGAGGTTACAAAATATTAGCTCATTGAAATAAATAGAACATGTCTTTCGAACATAAAAAAACAGTAAAATGAAATAAAAATTAAACATAAAAAACAGAAAATGAAATTAACAAAACATAAAAGTAAAATGAATCTAAGTGTTCATCATTCCTTAAAAATAGCAAAAGTGGGTTCCTATGTGTTGGGCTATGTTGGGACTTGTCTCTCACGCCAAATATGCATCTCAATAATGTGCTAATTGAGCATCCATGCTGATAAGAAAAGGGTACAAATACTTTTTAACCCACCAGATATTATTGAGATGAACAATAATTTCATTTCGTTCCTTTTGATTTTCATGGATGACACAACCCAACATTGTTTTCATCTACCAATACAAAGTGATGGAGTGGAAGAAGAAAAGTTTCTACTACCCCTAGCATGTTCAAGACGTGGAACCCAATAGGAAAATTTGGCTTGAATCTCTAATTTAGAATGGGCATTCAGGTCACAAACAATTGAAGCTTCAAGAAGGTGAATTTCATCTTGAATTTCTAGGGGTGGTTGAATGGTAAATGTTCGTAGCAAATTGGGCCTCAAATTGTACTTGAGGCCTTCTAGTAGGACATCGACCACCAAATTTGTGTTTCCTTAGCATGGCAATAGGGAAAGGCTAGCTCTTAGCTAAAGGTGACCCAGGAGAAAAGATAGGGCCAGGGGAATTAAGACCAAAGGAGCGTATACACACAACACATAAGAAGGAAAACATCATGGGCAGGGATGTCAAGTGTTGGAATAAATAGGGAAGCTATAGAGACGAGTATGGAACAAGATTATGAAATGAAAGACCATCCTTGAGCTCTAGAAGTACCAAGTAATCTCCCCACAAGAAACAAGAAGTTGATGTCTCTTCCCTTAGGGACAAGGCCAATTTCTGAAACTAAAAAATTAGAATCATAACACTATAATTACAATACGAACAAGAGGGGTGAGAAGTCAATAATTTTACCAACATGCCTTGACATTCAATTTAATTATACTTCTAAATTTTGTTACATTAAATTATCAATACGAGTAGGAAAGATTATGAAGCATACATAAAAATATATGCTATGAATTTAACTTTCAATTTTATTGGAAATAAGTTGACATGAAATAAACCATGAATGAAATGGAAACATTAATCTAATGAAGCCAATGAATATTTACTCTATGAAAGCATTGAAAATTGATCTAGTAAGGTAGATAAATGTATCCTATAAAAACATAGGAATCTAATTTATGAAAGGATATAAATCTATTCAGGGAATATGAATGTTTAACCTAGGAAAGTATATAAATTTAATATATGAAAGAATGGAACTTTTACTGTAAGAAAGCATATGATTCTATCTTAGGAAAGAAATAAATTCTCAAAGAAAGCATATTGAAGTTATTATGTGAAAACAAATGCACTTAATCTAAGAAAGAAAGTAACTATAGTCTATAAAAACGTGGAACTTTAATCTAGGGGTGAAAATATGATGTTGGGTTACATCTTTGTGAGAAATGTTTACGAAAAATTCATAATCTCAATTTTTCAACCGAACCAAAATTTTCTTGGACTAAATTTTTTATATTTATTTGGCCAAACTATTATACTAACATTCAAATGAACAATTAGTTGTATAGATTAATGCTCACCGTTAAACAAATTTTTTACTGGAGTTGAAAAATCGGCAAAAAAAAATAGTTTGGCCGAACACATAATTTGGCTAAACTGTATATTCGGTCGAACTAATTTTTGGGCCAAAAAAACATTTATATATATATGAGGAGCCTGGCGTTGTTGTAAAGTTTTTTGTGTTGTTAGTGTGTTATTGTGATTGTGGGGAGTGTTGTTAATGTGTTATTGTGATTGTGCCTATCGGTTCAGTGGAGGAAATGATCGAGTATGTACATCAATTATCTTTTTTCAACATTTTTTTAGATTTAATAATTTTTTGTTGGTTTTTTTCCAGGGTTTGTTGGTACCAGAGGAATTTTTGCACGAGGTGGGATAGTTGGCGTCGGGAGTTCTGTCAGCTTCCTTAGCCTCCTCGTCCAAACCAGGTAAGTCCTCCTATGCCTTTCTCAAAAAAAAATTGAATGTTTGAATGGTTGGTTGAATGGTTTTTTGAATTTCGGAATGATATGTAAAAATATTTAATTTTGATAGAATTTTTTATGGTCGATTTTTTTAACAAGTGAATATATTTTATTGTGAACAAATAAACAATATTTTTCCATGTGGTCAAGAATATCCTTGTGAACTGGAATGTAAGAATTCACGAAAAGGTTTAGTGGCTTGAAAATTAATTTGAAAATAGGAAGGAGCTGCAGAGCTCTTTCCCCACTCACCCTTGCAGCTCAATAGGTTTGGAGTTGCAGGGGTTGATTCTAGGAATCGATCCCTACCACTCTTAGGCTTATTGAGTCATGGAGGTGGGCGAGAAGGGACGTGCATGTAGCAAGTTTGGTTGAGTCATATTTAAGCGAACTTGATTTATTATAGTTTGCCAATATTGTTATTAGGTAATGCATATAAATGCTATAATGGATCAAAACAAAATAACATAAAATAATATTATCAACATAAACACCTCTATGGTACTTTTGATGATATATGTGTGTCTGTGTGACACACATATTACTAAAAGTATCATATAAATATATATATATGTGGTGTATTTATCTGTTTTTTACGTACCATCCATGTTAAATTTAAAATGTTCTAAACATTTTAATATCCGTTAATGTTTTTAAAGTAAAATATGCCTTCTAATTACTTGCATCTGAGCCAACTTCCATTATTTAAAATATTTTGCAAATCTGTAAATATACTATGATCTAGTATGCCTCATTTCATCTTTTTCTCAGTCATGAATTCCAACTCACTCTAATTTATATTTTTGTTTCAATGTTTCCTTGGTCAAACATTTTGTACTTTTTACTTGTTTGTTTTTACATGGTAGCTTGAAACATCAGAGCCATTCATTATCAGAGCCATTCATTTTCAGCTTTTCATTTTGTATTTAATAGAAACTCGTTTTATTTTATATTTTTCCTTCTTTATTTTGCGGCGATGCTACACCTAGGGTGATTATAATATAGTCCACTATTTTCACGACCATTGCAAAACATATTCATCTTTTACATTGACATAGCACTAATGTTGGCTTCCATGTTCGTGCAAAACATTAATCAAAATAATGAAATGAATATCCCCTTACATACAGTACACCAGAGAGAGGTTTTGTGGATAAATTTTAAATAACCTAATAATGAAACTAACATCACCATATATATAGTAGAGGGTTTGTGAATCAATTGAAAATAAAACATTTATAGTAAGAAAGAACATTGTGAATATAATGTAATTATAGGCATTAATTTCACACAGACATTCATAGTAAATTTTTAATTTCATTTTCTCCAATCCTAATGTACGTGGAGATAAACAATAACGATAGCAAATTTCTAATGGTATTTTGGTTTAATTAATTAAGATATTATTTTATTTTTTTTTGGAAAATGGCATTATTTTTCATTCTATAAATATTTCATAGCGGATTCACCAAGTCCCATGTGCACCCGGAACGTAAAACAATGTATAATGTTAAATTATATTTCATATTTTCTTCCTATCCAACATTTTTACGTAAACTATATCATCTATACAAGCTATCTGTCATACAAAAACATGCTATGAAAAATATATAAATGTTTTTGAATAATGAGTTTATATAGGTTGTGTGTTGAAAGCATTCAATATTTCGGACTATAAAATGAGTTCATCATCAGAATATCACGTAAACGTAAAAGAGTTAATGATTTATATGTGTTTAGGTGAATGATCTTTTTCTAAAGCTTAGTCGGTTTAAATATTAATATGTCAATTTTATTAATTAATTTGCACTAGTTATTATTAATAATGATTTTTTCTTTTAATGTAGGAATTTTATTTAGATAAAAATTCTTACATTAAAAATAAAAATCATCATTAATAATAACTACACACGTTTACAGTGTAAATTAATTAACAAAATTGACATACTAATATTTAAGTTCACTAATCTTTAGAAAAAGATCATTCACCTAAACACATATAAATCATTAGCTCTTTTACATGATATCTTCTCAAGATATGAAGCATTCCTTTGATGATGGATTCACTTTGTAGTCCAAAACGTTGGGTTATCAAAACTCTTTAACAGGTCATTCCACACTCTTTCAATATATAAATGATATATTTGGTGACAACCACTAAATTCAGAATCATTAATATCATCTCCAAAAATCAAAATCATATACCAAAAGAAATAAACAAAAAAAAGTGATCGATTAGATGTACTACGAAATATTAATGCATCTAGGGTTAATCAAAGAATCTTGGAGAAATTATGCAAAACAAAACTTTCATTCCTCCTTGTAAATCTCTCTCTTTGACACACTAGTACACTATTACATAGGGGTTTAAGACAATATTTAAGATGATTTTCTAGTAAAGTATATTCACTTTATAAAAGAAGAACTTGAAAACTGTCTTAAATATTATAAGAGTGTCTCAAATTATTGTTTTCAGAAATTATCTTTATAAAGACAATATAAAATACAAGTATTATTATCTCTTAAGAGACAATTCATTTTTGTCTCCCAAGAGACTATAACTATGATTAAATACATATTGTCCCTATAGATACAATATGTATTTAGTACCAATTATTGTCTTTTTAGAGACAATAAAAAATTCTCTTTAATTTTTTTTATTAAAATGTGAATGTCTTTGTTTCTTCAATTAATAATTCATGTTAGGGCACAATAGAATTGAATCACCAACCACTTTCTTGCAAGACATGTGCTCTTCCGTTAAGCTAACACTCTCTACAGAATTGGTATATTTGGATAAGAGAAGATAAAAAATGAACAAAAAGGAATGCAATAACATGTTATTTCCATAATGTAGTTGAAATAGAAAAGTACCTCCTATCAATATGGCAATGCCATCCAAGTATTGGCCTCTCTCCAAATCTGGGAGCTTTCAAAGCAACCACTTCTAGTGCACCCTAGAGCTTGTTGACAATAACAATACTTAAAGCTTATTGTTCAATGTCCTCGACAATAATCAAAATGGGGTATCTCTCATGGTTGGCATATTCTAATACTGTGATCATGTCTCATGCATTTGTGATCTTCTTATCAACCAATAGAAGATGTAATTTATGATAAATAAAGATATAATTCCAAACCTTGATAAATAGATTGAAAAAGAAATCACAAACAAATAGATATTTGACAACCATGTGCTTAGAGATGTTCATCTTTGAATCAACCTTCTCAATTTAATAAAACAAATTAAAAAAAAAACTTGACGGAAAAAATATATTGTAATTCCATACAAACCAACACAACCCAAAATCAACCTCGAGAATGTATGATGTGGACACTGGTAAGATGGAAGTAACTAGGAAATCATTTCACAATTTGATGAGATCAAGGGTTAAACACTAGACAAAATTTATTGGAACCTTGATAGAACAAGATTTCTACCTAGCTAGAACCTTCCAAAACATCAAAGTTCGATTGAATATGCTTCAAGTTCGGTTGAATATGCATACTAGAATTTATATGCATTACATAATAACAATATTGGTAAAATATAGTGGATCAAGTTCGATTTTTATGTTGGTAAAAAGCGGGTCTACCATTTTCAAGTTAATTTTTTTTCTTTGGTTAGCTCTCATTTTTAAAAAATCATCTAAGTAGATAATCTAACATAATGTACTACAATTTTAATACGTAAATTTTAAGAAGGCAACTTAGATATTGAATTTATTAGAATAAAATTGAGTCTATCATTTTTCATTTTAATTATTTTCCTCTTTGTTAACTATATTTTTAAAAAACAATATAAATAGACCCATTTAGGCCATATAAATAAGCAACATGTATTATATTTT
>APFE030193736.1:120973-143354 GCA_000404065.3 Pinus taeda
AAGAAAATTTTATAACAAGGCAGAATAAGTGTTAAATTTCCAAGAATGAAAATAAAATAAATTAAGAAATAATTTCAAACTTGGGTGATTTGAAGCTAAGATGAATTAGAAACATTTGTATATGTGGAATGAACATAAAAATAAATTAACAAATACTTTCAACCTTCAGTTGAGTTTAAGCTAAGTTAAATGAATTAGACATTTGTAGTTGAGTTGAATTAAAGATCTCTAGTTGCTTTCCTCTTTGAAACCATCCAACCAAGTAGAAACAACCTTTCCTACTACCTAGCCTTCGATATATTTGACTAAACTGTGATCTTTTGCACAACCTAACCCTTCACTAAATTTTATGTCCACACATTAAATTTATTCCATTTTTTGATGATACAATATCATATTTATTAAATTCCTTGGGTTTTGTGATGATACAATATCATATTTATGTTTGTATTACTTTAACCTAGTCACTTCTTTAGGATTTTCCTACTACATTTTTAAGTAAATATTGGGTTAAGTCAAATAGAAATTGGGATAAGTATAATTTTAATTTGTTAAATCTATGTCGTAGAGTTCTTCAATATGCTTAATATATTTCTACATTCAAAAATATAATTTAAATGACAAAACATCAACATCTTATCGAAGATATAATCACGTAAATTCCAAGAAAAATAGAAAATCACCTGACCTTTATACATTGAATCAAAATATTTACACCATCTAGATTAAGGTGATCCACTATCCATGAACCTTCTCCAACTAATCATAAGGTAATTTCCTATACCTAGTTATAGTAATAGGTCAAAGCTTTTCCCAACTTATCATGAGGTAATCTCCTCTACCCTTTGTTTTCTCACTTCATCCAAGGTGTAGCACCCCCACTTCATCTAAGGTGTAGACCCCCATCGTAATTAAGACGGTTAGTTGTTTGCTTGCTACTATTACTAGTGGTTTAACTAGTATTATGACAATTGACTATGTTTGACAATTGACTATGTTTGGAAAAGAATTTTTAAATTAATAAATAAAGTTGTTGATCCATTGCTGGAAAATCATAATGACTAACACCAAAGTATATGATACTTGTCGGAATCCGAGAATAATTAGATTCAAAATGCTTTTCCTAAATTAAAATAAATGGACATATGTTACACCTCAGTGGGAGATAAAGACCGAGGATAAAAAGTACTGCAAGGGAAAAAACAAGCTTTTTCTTTTAGGAAAAAAGGACTGGAAAGCCTACGCTAAGGGGATGTAGATTCCGAGAAGGCACAATGTTGCCAAGGAAACATTTGTGAGTAGGATAATGTTAAATAAGAATTATCAAAGCTCAGTAGGGGTTACTGAGTTATGGAAAGGCTATCATAGCTTGAGGGCAAATCAGAGGTGATTGAAGATTGGGTGGAACGGTGTTTTAGGTCATAGATCTCTTATTATTGGAACACTGGTCAGACTCTTTGTACTCCTTGTGAATTAATCACTACTTGCATGTAGATTGTTAGGGCTAAGGATTCAAAAGTTGTTAACCTGCTTAACGTGATTCTGGCAGTGTTCATATTATTATTATATCCAAACTGTTAAAGAAAATATAGCACAGGTATTAATGCTTTGAATATGCATGTTGAAATGAATTTGAAAGTAGAAGACTATATAATTGCAGTGTATACCATTCATATGTACATGTAGAATTATTCATCATACTTACATATCTATCACATTATGCACGTAGAGTTTACCAAATCCTAATGGAATAATTTTTATCAGAATACTGCAGTGATGTAATATATGTGAATTCATTTCACAGTATGCATGAAGAACTTGTATATCATATTAGAACACCCCTTAAATATGCATACAAAACTTGTATATCATATTAGAACATATTTTAAATCTGCATGCAAAAAGGATATGATATGTTTGAATTTCTTCTATAGTGTGCATGCAAAACTTGTATACCACACTAGAACATTTTTAATATGCATGACTACAGGATATAAACTATTCAAGTATCTTATATAGTATGCATTTCAAACTTATAAATCTTAGTTGAAGGTCTTTGAGTAGGCATATAGATAGATGATATTTCTAGTTTGCATGTTTTAATCACATGTATGAATAATGAGGTAAAAGGATCATTGTGTCATAGGAATTTTCATCTATGTTAGAATAGGAATAGAATTGTACAGGTATGTTGTACATATATTTTTATCATACATAGAAGGCATACAGATAGCTGCACTACTGATAAGATAGGAAAGAAATGAATAAGCATACTATGCAGTGTAATGTGTGGGTGTGATAAATGATCGGCAAAGACTTTCATACACATATCCCTGTAGGTAATCCTAAGCCTACAGTTGAGTCTTGAATTGAACCATATGCTAGTGTATACAGGAGCCTTAGAGGGTTGATTAAGGATGAAATGTAGGATCTCAGGTAATGGACTATGATCATAATGATCTACAGGACTCTGAGTGGAAAAGATAGAAATAAAAAATAGCATATTAAATTAGCTTACAAATGTATCGAAAGGGATTGATACGAAATTAACGAAACTCAAATTGTGAGTATATGCTATCAAAATTGGATTGGGACTTTGGAAATGATGACAAAAATAACTATTATCTCTTCCAATTACTTCCTTTATAATTATTAACTATTGTTGCTATGTCGACAAGCCTTTGAGGCGTTAAACAGGGTAACTATAGTAGTAAATTGTACATTGCTTGAAACAAATTTATAAAACCAGTAGAACATGCATGTTTACAGTTGGCCAATCGGCTAAAGGAATTCAACACATTGAATATAACATAAATTCATGGTAACCAATTATAAACCTTTACACAAGACCTTTACACCAGAGATATTATATAGAATCTCTTATGATGCCATTAAATCGAGAGAGCTATAGATGTTGTAGAAATACATTGAGAAAGATCATTAAGCTAGTGAAGAAAACAAACTACTAAATGAAACTACCAAAAACTGAAGCTTGTAGAAAAAGTTTTAAAAATATATTTGGCAGGGACACATATTCTTTGTGTGTAGGTCCTCAAGTGTCTCAGACCATGTATAATATGAATAGTCGCATATGGAGTCTATTGAAAAAGAAAAACCATGAATGTATAAGAAAATCATCATTCCTTTAAGCCGAGGTGTCGGAAGGCTTGCTAAAACCTTCTATGAGAAATGAAACAACCCTAGGAATGGTAAAATGAAACTACCCATGCAAATCAGAACCCAACAGCCAGTAACAATACCATTTAGACATCAGAACAATGTACTCTGGTAGGGTATGGAAGGAGGAATTAAAATGGGACCAACCTGGAAACACCCAAGTCTGAATTAGCTCTAAAGAGTTCCACATTAGGCTCGAAAACTCTCCAAGTAAATTACCAACACCAATTATACCTAGAAGATAAAATACGAAAGTTAGTAAAATAAATCGAGGGAATGCCTTAAATAAATTGCTAAGAAGGAAAGAGCGAGTGTGGTAACCAAAATCGTTACCTATGGTGATTCTTCGCAGCAAGTTATAGAAGACCAATCTTTATACAGAATAATCACAAACGAGTTAAAATGAAAACTCTCAAAACAATACATGTATATTCTTACAAACAAAGCATAATATGCAAACCTAGAGGTGGGTGATGAAACGACTTGAAGGTCAAGCGAACTGGATTTACTTTCTTGGGAAAATCCTTGGGTCACCCCTACACAGTCAACATTAGCCCAAACCAAAAACTTGAATTAGTTTGGAAGTTTCATAAAACCAGGTGGTAACCAAAAAACCTCAAAACCACCAGAGATCCTCACCTGAACCTGTGATGACTAGTAGCAATATAAAATGTGCTACATTTGTTCACTTGTAATCGATTCAGATTTCTCTAAGAGCCTATGGCAAATTGTAGGAAAGGGACGAGTGAAAAAGGTGAACTGTGTGCGGTGCTATACCTGCCAAGGAGAAAATTTTGAGAGCATAGAGAAGCCAAAGGAAGGCAAAGACGAACCAATTGGGGGTGTCTAGGTGAAGTTTTGTATCTTTCAAATGAGCATTGAAATGTAATATGAAAGGAGAACCTTTGTCTAAGTGGAGAGGAAATTAAATCCTCTGTCAAAGCATAAGGGGAACCTGAAAACGGAGGCGGGAAGAGTCAGGTTGCCAATTGTAGTTAGGGTATGGTTAGGATGAGGATAACCACAGATCAAGGTTTGATGCATCAAACCATAGATGTGACTTCAAGAAGACAAATTTTTAAAATCGAGCCCTGTGTTAAACCGATCACATCAGTGGAGTGCACATGGAGGCTAGAAAGAGGTTCAGCGTCTGTGGGCTGGACAAATGTTAAATACTAGATTTACAAGGTAGAACACTCGACCTGATCTGACAATACGCATGTAGATCTAATGTAATAATGAAAGGTGAACAAGTGGGATGCCACTTCATTCCAGTAGATACAGTCCACATGGGTAAATGCAAGGAGATTGGATCTAAGTGCCCAACTAACCATGTGTTCTCTAACCAGTAAGGTAAACTATGCTTAGAAACTTTAAATGTGCCATGAATATAACTGTAGTTCAAGGATACGTGTGGATTAATGTTAGGGAATTCACCCAAAACCATTTCCACTTTCACCAAGGTGCGATAATGGTAGTTAAACATGGTAACATGTAAATAATATACAACATACATTATCTAGATTAAAAAAGTTGTTGCATTTCTATAATGTTAAGGTATATCAATGAGGTTCATTACAAATGGTATTAGAGCTAGAGTTCTACTCTGGAACCTAAACAAGGACATCATCATTAATAATTTATGTAAAATACTGGATGTATGTATTGTTCTGATGTAAACTAGGTGGTTTTGTAGTGAACCTGAGACATTGAACAATGATGGAACAATCTCCACCATATAACACAGGTGGGGAAGAAGTGTATGTGGAACTGGGGGAAGAAGGTAGTACCACATTATCCTCCTAGTTGGTAGATATGGTGAAAACTCTGCAACTGGAGTTAGCTCAACTCCATAGTAGTAACTAGAGGCTTTTGAAAGCCAACGATGAGTAGGAAAAGTTAATTAGAGACTGGACTTAGAATTCTAGTCATAAGCGTGTGGATACAGAGGTTATGAAGAAGATAGATTCTGAAAATTCAAAGAGTGGAGGAGATTTTGATCCCGAGTCACCAAAAGTACATAAAAAAAAGGAGAAAGATGGAGTTACAAGGAGAATTTAGGAAGATCAAACTGCCAATGTTTGATGGAAAGAAAGAGGATGATGCGGAAGCATGGCTGCTAAACATGATTAAGTACTTTCAAGTTTATTAATATGAAAGTAATCTCAAGGCATGGTTGACAATTTATCAATTACAAGGTAAGATTACACTATTGTGGGAGAAGAGGAAGAGTGTTCAAATATTAGAAGAAAAGATGATTTCATGGGAAGAATTTCAAAAGCAATTCAAGTCATGCTATCTAAGTGAACGATATTACAATGACTGGGCTAAAGAGTTCCATGAATTGAAGTTGGGGAAACTGACCATGGATGAGTTTGTAAATAGATTCACCAACTTATTGAGATATGTGCCCTATTTGAAGGAGAAAAAAATCCAAAATCTAGTGGTTTTAAATTGTTTACCAGTCTCCTATAAGAAGAGAATTGAGTTTGATAACTCAAAGACCATGGATGAGGTGGTCATGAAGGCCAGGTTATGCTATCAACAATTCAAAATTAAAAATGAAGGTGGCAATTTATGGAAGAATAAAGAGGGCAGTAGTCAATGGGGTCATGAAAAAATAGAAACCACTCTACTTGAAAAGTTTTAGTAGAGATCATCAAAGAAAGAAGGGGGTCATGGAACAGAATAGCAAAAATAACCAACAATGCTAAATAACCATTAAGATGTTGGGGATGTGGGGAGCCACATATGCTACGAGATCGTCCACACAATCTTAGGTCTATTCAGAACATACAGGTCGTTCATGAGGCAACCATTGTCAATGATGTTGTAAGGAATATACCTAGGATCAATGCAGCCTTGGAGAATCGACAAGTTGAACATCAGGCTACCATGTTGAAAATTGAAGGTAATATCCTAAACCAATATGTGTCTATTTTAATAGATCTAGGGGCTAGTCTAAGTTATATCATCCCCAAATTATAGAAAAGTGCAATCTGAAAATATAAAATTTTAGAAATGCATGGCTGGTTCAGTTAGAAACTGAAACCAAGTGGAAAGTGACCAGACATGTGAAACAATGTCTGGTCGATTTTAATGGGTATTCCTCAATGGTGGATTTGAACCTTCTCTTGCCCAGGTCATATGATTTGTTGATAGGTATGGACTGGTTAGAAAAAAAATCCATTGCTATAAATTGTTTAGAGAAAATAGCGGCATGTGTTAATATGGACGGAATCACTAAAATAATTAAAGGAAAAGAAAAATCCATATTGGTCCGACAGATTTCAACGTTACAGTTGAAAAGAAGTGCTAGGAAAGGTTGCAAAATCTACTTGGAATAGGTAGAAACCAGAGAATAGTTGGCTAAAAATGAAATTCTAGAGATAATACCGATCATTAAGGAGTTCCTATATGTATTCCCGGAAGAGATTCTGGGATTACCCCCATATCGAGATACAGAATTCACTATAAATTTAGTACCTAGAGTTGTTCCCATGTCTAGATATCCATATCGTATGAGTACTCCAGAATTATTGGAGCTAAAGATGTAGTTACAAGAGTTGTTCTAGAAGGGTTATATCAGACCTAGTGTTTCTCCCTGGGGGGCTCCAATATTGTTTGTAAAAAAGAAGGATGGCACGTACAGAATGTGTATTGACTACTAGCAACTAAAAAAAGTAACAGTAAAAAACAAATATCCCCTCCCAAGAATAGATGATTTGTTTGATCCATTTAGAGGAGAAACTGTGTTCTCAAAGATTGATTTGAGGCTAGGCTACCACCAATTGTGTATGAAAGAGGAGGATGTATAGAAAACAACTTTTAGAATGTGGTATGGGTATTATGAGTTCGTGGTATTATCATTTGGTCTCACCAATGCTCTTGCCACCTTCATGTGTCTTATGAATAGTGTTCTTCATAAGTATTTAGATCATTTTGTATTAGTCCTCATTGATGATATCCTTGTGTATTCTAAAAACAAGGGGGAACATCAGGAACACTTAAGACTAGTGTTACAAACTTTGAGGGAGCACAATCTATACGCAAAAGGCAATAAGTGTGAGTTTTTTAAGCCCAAAATTCAATATTTAGGACATATTATCTCTAAAGAGGAATTGGCAGTTAATCTAGATAAAATTAAATCCATTCTAGAGTGGCCAGTACCAAGAGATGTACCTATTTTTCGTTTCTTTATGTGAATTTTTGGGTATTATCAAAGATTTGTAAAGATTTTTTCAAAGCTGGCTTACCCCATCACCTCCTTGTACAAGAAAGAAGTGAAGTTTGAATGGATAGAAAAATGCCAAGAAAGCTTCAGTAAATTAAAGGAAATGTTGACAACTACACCTATACTATGTATAGAAAATTGAGAGAAAGAGTTATGGTGTGCACAGATGCATGTTTAGAGGGTTTGGGTGGTGTACTTTTGCAAGACAATGTTGTGGTAGTGTATGAGTCCCAAAAATTAAAGAAAAATGTGCATTATTACGTCATTTATGACTTGTAATTAGCTACAGTAATTCATGCCTTAAAAATGTGGAGGCATTATCTATTGGGAAAGAAGTTCGTGTTGGTAACCGACCACATAAGTCTTAAATGTTTTTTAGCCAACCAAACTTAAATGCAAGGCAAGCTAGATGGTTAGCCTTTCTTAGCGAATTTGAATTTGAAATCAAACATATTAAAGGGAAATAGAACAAAATTGTTGATGCTTTGAGTTGACATGCTCATGCCTTGGTTGCATATGCAGGAACCAATATAAGGACATTTTTTGAGGAGAAAGTGAGGATGGCATGCCAACAAGACCCATAGTATCAAGAGTCACAAAATAAATTACAACAAGGAAAAAAACCAAGGTATCGTATTAACCCTCAATGATTGGTCACCTAACATTACTGATGGGTTATTCCCAATGTGACTACACTAAAATAAATTATTTTAGATGAAGATCATAAGAAACCATATGTTGGCCACCCAAGATACTAGAAAATGATAACTTCTCTTCAGAAACAATTTTTCTAGCCTGGAATGAAAAAAGAAGTAGCTGATTATTTAGCAAAAATCCTGGAATGTCAGCAGGTGAAATCAAAACTTCAACATTCGACAGGACTATTAAGTCCATTACCCAGTCCAGAATGGAAATGGGAAGTGATTTCTATGGACTTCATAACCGGATTTCCAAGGACTAGGTACCAGCATGATTCCATCATGAGAGTAGTAGATGCATTGACTAAGGAAACACATGTTATTCCTGTGTAGTCTACTTTTGGTACTGCACAAATTGCAAACATCTTCATGAAAGATAGTTTTAGACTACATGGCATACCAAAAATGATAATATTAAACAAGGACACAAAAGTTATTTCAAATTTTTGGAAGGCACTACTTGGGAATTTTGGTACTAAATTGAACTTCAATACTGCCTACCATCCGCAGATAGTTGGGAAAATTGAGAGAACGAGTCATATTTTGGAATATCTGCTTCGAATGTATGCAATGGGTAGACCCGCAAAATGGGAAGACTTTTTACATGTAGACGAGTTTTCCTACAACAATAGCTATCATGCATCCATTAAAATGAGCCCCTTTAAATCTCTTTATGGTAGAAAATTCTATACCCCACTCATTTGGAGTCAACAAGAAGTTAGGTGGGTTCTTGGGCTAGATGTTTTGCATGAAATGCAGGAGGCGATTCAGAAGATTCAACAAAACATTAAAACCACACATGACCATCAAAAGAGCTATGCATATAAACAGAGAATTCCTAAAGAGTTCTAGATTGGAGAACATGTGTATCTAAGGGTCAAACCTTAGAAAATCACCCTGAGTACTGGTAGTGCTAAGTTAGCACCACAATTTTGCAGGTTGTTTGACTTGTTCGACCGAATAGGTCCAGTAGCATATCAATTGGCTTTACCTGCTCATGTTAAAGTACATAATCTATTTATCATTACTAAAAAAATATGTTCATGACACCTCTCACAAAATTGATAGGAATTCGTTATAGGTGGAGCCCAAAGAAGACTTCTTGCTCAAACCACTCTGCATTTTGGATCGGAGGGAAATGATATTGTGAAATCGGGTCATCGCTCAGGTTAAAGTGTGGTGGTGGCAGTTTACAATGGAGGAGGCAACCTTGGAAAAATAATATGTTATAAAGAGATCATATCCAGGATTGTTCCAACATGAATAATTGAACACCAAGGATGGTGTTAGTTTAAAGGGGGAAGATGTAACAACCCCATTGTAATTAAGATAGTTAGTTGTTTTCTTGTTACTATTACTAGTGGTTTAACTAGGATTGTGACAATTGACAATGTTTAGAAAATAATTTTTAAATTAATAAATAAAGTTGTTGATCTATTGCTAGAAAATCATAATGACTGACACCGGACTATATGATACTTTCCAAAATCTAAGAAGAATCAAATTCAAAATGATTTTCCTCAATTAAAATATATTGATATATGTTACACCTCGTAGGGAGATAAACACCGGGGATAAAAGTATTGCAAGGAGAAAAGTAGGCTTTTTATTATAGGAAAATATAACTCAAAAGCCTAGGTTAAGGGGATATAGATTCCCAGAACGCGAGGTGCTGCGAAGGAAAAATATGTGAGTAGGATAATGTTAAATAAGCATTACCAAAGCTTAGTAGGGATTACTGAGTTATGGCAAGGCTATCATATCTCAGGGGAATCAGATGTGATTCAAGGTTAGGTGGAACGACGTTGCAGGTCATAGATTTCCCAATATTGGAATACTGGTCATAATTTCTGTACTCATTATGAATTAATCTCTACTTGCATGTAGATTGTTTGAGGGAGAGATTAAAAAGTTGTTAACTTGCTTAATGTGATTCTGGCAGCGTTCATATTATTATTATATGCAGAATGTCAAAGAAAATGTAGCATAGGCACTAATGCTTTAAATATGCATGCTGAAATGAATTCAAAAGTAGAATAATATATAATTGTAGTATATACCATTCATATGTACATGTAGAATTATTCATCATAGTTACATATCTGTCACAGTATGCATGCAGAGTCTACCAAATGTTGGCCGGATAAATCGATCTTGTGGACAAGGCCGATCTCCCTAGTATCAAAAGATATCTAGCAACAAGCAGGACAAGCAAATCTACCTTTCTTTAAACATATTGCAATTCATTAATAAACACTATAGAGGTGTTTAGACCCTACCTTAAGTCCAACGCTAGTTTCTAGTAGGCATCCTTTAACCGTCCGAAAGAATTTCCTTTTGAGAACCTGCAATCACAAACAAGCACACATCAAATAACACTTGCATAGTTAATATCATAAATCATGTTCATTATGGTGATCAAGGAATCCATAAAATAAACCATAAAACACAGCTTATTGAGAAAAATAAACTTATTTGTATTAACTTTGAAATAGAAGAACCTTACAACCTTTGGTGCCTTGATGTTGTACAAGCTCTTCCCAGGGTCTGAAACATGAATCTCCTTTACTTTGACAAGCCTCACACTCTTCCAAATGAGATCAAAGAGGTATGTAATCTCTCCTCATAAAAGCTCAATTAGGAAGACTAAGTTCCAGCAGCATTTCAACTCAAAAATATTCAGCTTTCAACCTCTCAAGTAACCAGCCCAATGCTTCATTTTATAGCGAAAATGAAGGAGGCTACAAGTCCACCTATGAAGGGATAGAGTCCTCCTTCAAAGCGATAAGCTCCTCACATCAAGGGGTTAGCTCCTTAAGGTATGGGATGCATGAACCTTAAAAGAGGGAACTTTCCACCTCGAGATTCCTTCCAGAAGCTTCTAGAAATGACTGAAAGTGAGTTTTTAAGAATATACTTGCGCCTTTTTAACTTTTTCAGGGGTCCGCACCCATAAAACAGAGATAGAGCACTCAAGTGCGTAGGGGGCATGACCATTAGGTGCGAGACCGCAGGTAATGCTAAGAGAAAGTGCGGAACCAGAGTTTTAGAGACTTTTGAGTGCTTTCTCTTATTTTCAAGGCTTGATATGAAGAAATGAGGCTTAAGACTTGCAAAGGAGGAAAATATGAGTGGTAATGGACTCACATAGATTGCAAAATGTTAAGGTGACATTTTTTTGTGCAATAGATTGCCCCCTAAAGTGCGAAGTCTGTAATAGATGAGGATAGAATTTGTCATCTAAGAAGAGTGAAGTACTTTATCATTTCAAGGATCATCCTATGGACACCCCAGTCGGAACCTGTAAAAACTTTCAATGAAAAATATATATATGTGAACATATCATCGCTGAGGTAGGAATTCCCATACTCAAATCAAAACTGACTAGAAAACTAGCAAAACTGCTCTGATACAGGAATGATTTTGTAATACATCACGAGTATAGACATATGTAGACATAGTATGGGCGCAGCCATTTGTTTATGAATAGTCCACTGTATAATGAATAACAAAATTCCTCGCAGCTTGGATGGTAGAAACTAGATCCAGGGTCTTGATTTTAGCTTCCCGAACTAGTACGATTCTGTCCATGTGAATGAATGTGTCGAAGTCGAACATAGTAGAAACCACTTGATTACCAGTCAATGATGTGAATTGTTAACAAGTGTGAGAGAAACCACCAGTTATGTCAATGGTTGTCAAAGTACCGAGCACAATCCATGAAATGTGAATAAATGAGCTGATGTCGAACATGTCATAGAATCCTTTGATCAAAGGTCAATGATGCAACCTGTCATCGAAGGTGAGAAACCTGCCATTAGGGCATGCAGATTCCAAGGTATTGATGATTTCTAGATCATCTTTCTAGATAATGAGCTAAAGTCGATAAAAAGTGATTTGTCATAGGAAATCCCACAACACAAAATCATAGATCAAGTTTTGAAGAAATATATTTGGCAAGGACTAACTCAAGGATGGTCAAAATGGATGACAGATATTTTACAAATGAATGGTTTATTTGAACTGACCTCTTGAACACATAACGACACTGCAGATGGTTTGGTGACAATTGACCCAAAGCTAAAACACAGAAATCGGTTGAAGACTTTCAATATGGTTTAATTAACTGTTAGGCAAAGGATTTCCCAACCCAGATAAACAAAAAGTATCGTGTTCAAGAGTGGTTAACTGCTTTTCTAAAACACAAAGTATAACAAACAGGTTCATTTTTCTCTCTTTTCCCCCATCATTTCTGACAAGTACCTCTTTATTTTTGACAAGCTTGAGGAGGATAACATTTGCTTGGTTATAAGCTCATCCTTCAGATGAGTCCACCTTAGTTTAAAATTCGAACCCTAAGAAGGAGTGGTTCGTTCCTGTTGAAAATCGAACAGGTCCTTTACTATTAAATTTTAAAGAGTCCAGTATAGGAAAAACTTGATGTTTTTCAATTTTAGGGAGTCAGAAGAAAAACTTAAGGAAACTCCATGGGTGTCCTTTTTCATAAATTTGTGTCCCCCAAGCCCGAAAAAGTATAAAAAATACTTGAGAGAACTGCTTGACCATTACGATCAAGGAGTACTTTTCATAATTAGTGACGTCGATCTGAAAAAGTAAAAAAGTGATCGAAAACATGTCGTTTTAAAACCAATATTGAACTTGAAACGACAAAAGTCCGGCGATCTTTTCATGTTTATACGGTCAGAAAAGAGTTGCAAGTGGAGCACCTTTTTAATTCTATTTAACGAGTTTAAAAGGGAAAAACTCGACAAGCTTTTCATATTTTACGAGTCAGAAAAGAGCTTAAAGAGGACTCCAACGTTTCGCTTTTTAGTAAATTTTGGAAGAGTCCGAAAGAGTGAAAAAGTATGCTCTTTGTTGAAAATGATCAATTATCCCTGAAAATCCAATATTCTACACAAAAACTCAAAACATTACTCATACCTATTTAAAATAAATAAAAATGCATAAAAAAGTTACCTTTTTAAAGTGAAAAATAAATTAATTAAAATTTCATTTATTCAAAAAAGCTTATAAAAAGGGCTTTTGTAAATTCATTTTTACCATTTGACTTCAGAGTGAGAAGTGAGAGCTTTTGGGTAAAAAACTTCCTGTGAATATTACGGAAAATCTGTCTATTAGAATTGAAAACCGTCAGCTCCAGGGAATCCACATCATCCCTATCTTGCTTTTCAACCATTTACATTTAATTTTTAGGCTTTAAAATTGATTTTTTAAGGAGAATTTGCTATAGAAAAACGCTCGCGGGGGTCCGCAGGTGCAACATGCAGCCCCTGCGGACCCCAACGTTTTCCTACAAAGGAAAAAGTCGTGGGTCCACACCTATTTCTTACGACGAGTGTGGACCTACAGACTGTCCGTAACCAGTGGTTGTGGACCTTGTGGAATAGGTTTTAAAATTTCAAATTTCTCCATTTCCGCCCAAAAATTTTTGAACTAAATTGTTCTAATACGTCTTTTTTGCAATGTAGGACATACAAAATGCTTATTTATCAGGAATGCAAGCATGAGGATGTGGACCTTGCCGCATTAATTCATCCACCTACAATATGGGGATTAAAAGCATGCAGACTATCTAAATTCTGGGCCATACCCGACATGAGGGCCCAAGTAGACTTCTTGTAGTGATTGGTAGACAGTTGGAACATACATGACTAGTGTTTCATGATTGGTGGCCACCGGCTCAAAATTGAGCTAGAGGGCATATATTTTTTGACTAGTTTTCCCAAGAGAGGTGAACGATTATCTCTTTTCGGGACTAGGCCAAGTAGCTAGTCTGTCGCTAGTCTCCGATTGGAGTTTTGCAATGATTAAATAGAGGACAAACGGATCGATATTAAAACTATCTCCCATCCTGAACTTAAGGTTATTGCATTCACTATCACTAGACTATGCAGGAGTGTAGCATTTCATGTAGCTACCAGATCCCAGATGCGAATGGCAGTAGACGTCGAGGTAGCATCTTCAACTGGTGCGAGGTTGTGTTGGCGAATGTAAAAGGCCAACTAACTAAAGCAAAGAATAGACAACTAAAAAACTTTGGATATGGTTTCCTGGTTGTGAGCTTTGGTCTAGAGAGAGTACCTATGTTGGTCCCATAGTAGCTTTCTGTTGAGGCTGGTCTTCCTTGAGAGCCTAGGATAATGTGTTGGGTTGTAGTGATGGCCCATCATCCTGAGGAGGGTTCAGAGGTTGTTCGATTTCCACTTGAGTATTTTTGTTGGTTGAGGAACCAACTTTTTGTGATTCAGGATTTTCCATATGCTAGGATGGATTTTCGTGGTGACCCAGACATGACTCTCCCACTAGGAGAGCAGTGGGATGATTCCGATAAAATCGTTTTCAACACTTTCTAAGTTTTAACTAATTTTTTAAATCGTCCAAAATTGATAATAAAAGTTTTAAATGTAGATGTGGGTCCACGACAACCAGCTGCCCTCTACCCTTATGAGAGGAGACACCTAGCTGCAGCAGTACCAGCCCCACAGGACCAATCTACAGAGACCTTGACCGAATTGGAGAATCATCTAGCGTGTTTGACAGTAGATATTCCAGAGACTAGCATAGATGATATTCCACTTCGGTTACAGCGATATGTGATTGGGGTCCCAAGACCTTTTAGGAGGTTCCTTTATAGGGTGACCCAAGCAGTGGTTTCTTATCGTGATCATCACTAGGGATAGGATGATCACTTTTGTAGACTCACACGACATTTTATGTCTTTTTGTACTATCATTTTTGCCGATCATAAGGTGTTTTTCAACCTATGATCGAAGACGATGTATATTTGACACACTTCTATACTATGATATGTCACTATTACTAGCTATCTTGTGTAAAATGTTATTGAATTTGTTTCAAGTTTTTCTGCTTTAATTATTGCAAATGTCTATTTAACATACGAGAAGCAACTGCATCTGCTAATGTATTTAAATATCTTGGAATATGCTGATATTCAATGTAATCAAATTCACATTCCAACAGACGAACTCTCAAAAATAATATTAATAACACTGGATTTCTAATGGCATAAACCCTATTAAGTTGTAATACAACGAGTTCAAAATCTAACCTAACAATCAAACTCTGAATCCCAAATGAGATGGATTCATATAATAACTCAATCAGTGCACTATACTCTGCAATGTTATTCATTGTTTGACCAAGGCTTACCCCATGCATAGATACTAACTCATCAGAGGGTGAATAGATAACCCAAGCGGCGGAAGGAATGGTCCATGTATTACGACAAGCGCCATCAGCAAAACCGATATATGTTTGAAGAGACGTCGACATTTGCAATATCAAGAGTAAAATCAAGATAAGCAGGAATAATGATAAAAGCACTCTCTAAAATAGGCACACATTCTAATCTAAAACACACCAGCTAGAAAGAAACTAATCTAACAAAAATCTCCACACCAAGGTTTAAGCATAATATCTCTTCAGATAAAGCCCATTTTTGGGTTTACCCAAAGAGACATCATCAAAATATACCAATTCATAAGCCCCTTTTGCCAGCTTTCGCTTAACAATATAAGGACCATGCCACATAGGTACAAATTTTCCAACCCCTAGCTTATCGTTTGCTTGATCGTATAGTAAGACTAGGTCTCCTTCCGAAAAATTATGAGGTGTAACATTTCAGTCGTACTGAGCTTTTATTTGTTTCGCATGAATTTCGATTGCTAATGCAGCATCACGTCGATTCTCATCTAGTTGAGATAAGTACAACAAATGTTTCTCCTCTTCGGAAGTGGCTGGGAGTAATTCTATTGCAATGACGGAATTTCATATTCAATGGGTAACACTGCTTCCAAACCGTAAGACAGTTGAAAAGGAGTGAAACCACTTGATGTTTTTACAGAGGTTTGATATGCCCAAAGTGCTGAAAATAACATGTTATGCCAATTTGACCTATGAATACCATTGATTCATTGGATCATAGTGACTAGAACTTTATTGATAGCTTCAACTAGACCATTAGCCTGTGGATAATATGGAGTAGAACTATAGTGAAGCAGGCCAAGTTGATCTGTCAGTTCAGTCATCATAATGTTTCGAAAATGACTTCCATGATCAGTAATAATAGCTTGAGGAACACTGAATCTAGAAATTATATGATTGAAAATGAAAATTGCAGCAGTTTTGCCATCTGCCGAAAATGTAGGCATCGCCTCGGCCCACTTAGTAAAATAATCTACTGGAAAGATGATATACGCATGCCCCCCGTCCGAGTGAGGGTTACATGTAATAAAGTTGATACCCCACTTTGTGAAAGGACCGACGATAGTTATAGGGTGGAGAGGAGCGGGTGGAGCACACATCTTACGATAAAAAATTTGACAATTGTGGCCTTTCCAGATTGCATAGATACAATCATTGAATAAGGATGGCCAGAAATATCTAGCACGCAATATCTTTTGGGCTATGCCATACCCAAACATATAACCACCACATGCTCCAGAGTGACAGTCATTCAGAACCTTTTCAGCGTCTTCATGAGTTAGACAACGTTAGAAAACAGAATTCGCCCCACGACGATAGAGTGTATCTCCAATAATATTGTATTGTTGGGATTGGAAACGTATTTTCTGTCGCTGAGATCGTGAGATTTTAGGCTGAAAAGATTGGTTTTGGAGATAAATAATAATATCTCTATACCATGGATCAAGAGTACTGATAAGAAACAAGGATTTGTCCGCAATGGGTTCTTTCACCACAGTTTCAGTATCAATACGCGGGAAATCACACATCAGTTCCGCAAAAACAAAAGATTTATTTGCCTTGGATTTTTCAAACTCCAAGTCAAATTCCTGTAGGATAACTATCCATTTGGAATACTTGCCCCCTAGCAATTTCTTGGTCAAGATATACATCATAGGGTTACAGTCAGAAATTATCGTGGTTTTGCATAATAAGATGTAGTGACTAAATCTTTGGACATATTGAACAGTCGCCAAGGCCAATTTCTCCACATGAAAATATTTAAGCTCAGTCGAATTCAGGGTTAGAATAAGATAGTAAATCACATGTTCACTGTTGAATTCATCTTCCTGAACTAAAACCATCCCAATGGTGGAACGAGAAGCAGTGACATACAAAAAGTAATCCTGGTTGTAGTTGGGAGGATGCAATAACGGTGCATGGGTCAACGTGTGTTTAAGTGCATCAAAAGATTTGTTAGCTATCTCATCCCAAAAGAACGGAGTATCCTGTTTCAACAACCTGGTAAAACCTTTCATTATCCCAGCGTAGTTAGGAATGAAACGACGTAAAAAATTTTCTTTCCCTTGTAAAATTTGGAGTTGGCAAAGAGTCGAAGGAGGAGGTAATTTGACAATAGCTTCAACCTTCAAGGGATCGACATAAATGTTAGCTTTTGAAACGACAAGTCCCAGTAAATGACCCGTTTCTATACAGAAAACACATTTGTGTGGATTCAGCCTAATTTGATAATGCCTACATCTCATAAAGATTGCTCGTAAATGAGTGAGATGATCGGCTCTACGTAATGAATGGGCAGGTAAATCATCGAGATAAGGCTGCACAATGTGCTTGATGTCATGAAATGCGTAAGACATAACCCTTTGAAAAGTTGCTCCAGCGTTCTTCAATCCAAAAGGTAATTTGTAGTAAGAAAATGTCCCCCATGGACAAATGAAAGCCGTTCTAAGTTGATCAGCAGGGAGTATGTTGATTTGATTGTAACCGGAAAAAACATCCATAAAGGAGAACATTTCACTACCGGCACAATCATCTATAATTTGATCGATATAGGGGGGTGGGATGATTGTCTTTAGGACAAGCTCGATTAATATCCCTATAATCGATACATATTCTTATCATTCCTTGCTTTTTGCTAACATGAACAGTATTCGATACCCAATCCGTTAAGGGAATTGGATAAATGAAATCTACGCGAAATAGTTTCTCAACTTCAACTTTAATAGCAGCAACTTTTCATGGATGTATTTGACGAAAACATTGCCGGACAGGTTTAGCATCCGAGTAAGTTTTAATTTCATTGACAACAATTGATGGATCGACTCCTAGCATTTCTTCATATGGCCAGGCAAACACGTCACGAAATTCTTGAAATAGGGCTTTATAAGTTTGGATTTCATCGTCCGTATAGGAAGTACCTATATGAATGTTTTCAATAATTCTGGGTTTAACTAATATGTCAATAAGAACCGTTCGAGAGATATTTCCCAAATTTAACTCAGAATTAGGATGTTGCAATGGATTTTGTGGTTCTTTGATGTAGTCAGTTGTAAAAATAGATGAAAAATCATTTTCAAAATGATTAAGCTTAGGTAAATAAGTAGATCGATGATGAAGATCTTCCCATGGTAAATCATCAACAGACAAAAGTTCACGAATCTGCTCATCAGTATGAACAGGATTAGAAAATGTTGTTGAAGTTGAGGTTGATATTAAAAGTGATTCCCCATGGACCACATTCATTGGATCAGTTTCGGTTGAACATGAGTCAGAAAATGACTGTACAACTTGATATGCAATTTCAAAGGGACTCAAAGGCATTGCGTTACCAAATGAATCCACCTCAGAATCAGAAGGTACGATCCAAGGATCATCAAAAGAAATAGTGTTTGATGAAATCATATGAATAGTTGCAATAGAAGGTGATACGTTAGGAGGAGGAAAACAAAAAGTTCCTAGTAAACCAGAATCTTTAATCAAACCTATCCCAACATCCTTGTAAGGGATAGTTGTTTTACCGACATGTTGAATATTATCTGAAGAGGTTGGGTCGAATGAAAAAATAAGTCAATTGGTCTATCGTAACGATCTTTCCATTATGAGGAAAATTGATAAGCCGAAAGACCGATGAAACAATAACAGTCATAGCGTAAGACCAATTGCAACCTAAGAGAAGGTTGTAATCTATAGGGGCATCAACCACTTCCACATCTAGATTTACAATTTTTCCTTCAACCCTATAGGTAAATCCTGAAAAATCCTAAAAGGATGGAACCCTCGGCCATCAAAAGCCTTTAGAATCATCGGGAACTGATTGAGTGTAGGAGAACCAAGCGATCTCCAACACTGGATCAACATAATACACATAGAAGCTCCCTCATCAATCAAGAGTCCGAAAGCAAGGTTTGTTTTTGACTAACACTGGAATCTGGAAAGCCATTTGATGAGGTAGGCGGGGTGTACTATTCTCTAAATTGAAGATTATTAGGTTCAAATCCTGAATATCAACAGCTCCTATAGTCGACAATAGTAATTTACGTTGTGCTGGGCATGATTGCAGCACCTCCAAAGCTGACGTTGCTGAAGGGGAAATAGCTAAGCCTTCAACAATGTTATAATTTTGAGTAGCTTTCGCACGTGGATTGAAAGCTGACTTTCGAAGTATACCTTTAGCAGGCGGTTTGATTACTAAGTCAGGGTTAGGTTTCTCTATCTATAGCGGATCAGAACTAGGATGAGTTGAGGTTGATGGGTTTAAATTAGAAGATTCTGCTTCCTTACCACCAATTCGGATTTTTACTACCATAATCTTGCGATTGCGTCACAATCCTAACATGAGACATCATCATAGTGGGTTCTTCTGAGGCATTGAGGAAGAATTGATCATCTTACTATCTTGGTTAGGTAAAGGATCCTTCAAGACAATAGGCGTTTGAGAACCTTTGACGATTTTTGAAACCTCAACTCGATGTGGGCAATCTCTTGTAAAATGTTCCTCATCACAAATGAGACAAGGATAGTGAGGTTTACATTTTTCATCAGTAGATTCATTTTTATCTGATTTCTCTTTTGAGTTTTGTTTATTTTTCTTCTTCCCCTTCTTTTTACCACCGGATTTTGATTTGGTCGTAGATGATTCTACGACATGGATATCGGCAGGAATTTCAGCGGAAGAGTCTTCTGTCGGGGAATCTGGTAAAGTTATAATAGGAGAAGAATTCTTTGAAGATTTCTTCTTGCTTTTGGTACTAACTGAACCAATCATATCATCAGTGGCATGAGACCCTGAAGGAGCTGCAGTTATTTGATTGTGTTTCGGAAGGTCGGGGATTTTTTCATGTAAAGTACCTAACTGCATATAGATGAGGTCAAGGTACTGAGCCTGAGCAATTACTTGCTCTTCAGTAACAACTCCTGCGTTAGCTACATCTTCAATGATTTTACGTAATAATGATTAACAAATCATTCTGCTAAAATTTGATCTGAAATAAAAACTTTCACTAAATGTTGTCTACGTCGCCTTTCATGAATATGATCTAAAATATATGTGGACGTTGACTGTTTTAATGAAGTTAATAATTTCGTGCCATTGTCGTATCTGACAGCCAACTGAAAATGAGTTAAGAAAGAAGTGGCTAACTGACTAAAATTATAAAAAGAGCCTTGTGGTAACTCAATGTACCATTTGGCAGCAAGACCAATAAGAGTGCGTTGAAAAAGATGTAAGTGAATTGAATCATCAATAATGGAATTAGATGCACACCAGAGGTGATAAGTCATCACATGATTAGACTGGATCTTCTCCTGACTTCCCCTCAAACTTTGGGATATCACTGGGCAACTTATTCGGCATTGGCGACCAAAACGGAAGATAATTAATTGGATCGTTGGTAAGGCACAACAAGTCAGGTAAATCCAAAGTTGCTATAAACGGTAACAGACGGTTCGGATCTCGAAAACTTTGGGTCATAAGACCAACCCCAAGAGGAGGATATCCGGGATAACTCGGAATTGGATTTGCATTTGGGATATTATATCCTCCTGGGAAACCAAGATTAACCACACCAAACTGGGGTTGTTGAGGTTGCTGGTAAGTGTATCCAAGGTACGGTTGATACTAATAAACTGGGCTTTGCACAACAGGACCGTATTGGTAATGTCCCTGGTACGGTTGATAAGTAAATTGTGGTTGACTCGTGACAACCATACTTGGCCCAGGTTGTCCTACAGGCATCTGAACCGAAGTCTAAACCATAGGTCCGGACTGAGGTAAAGAGGCTTGAGGAGTTGATATAGGAACAGTATAAACTGGAGTTGTTGATACTCCAGAAGTAGGTGGGGTAGATTGAACAGAAGTTGCAGTAGTTGCAGCAGTCGTTTGAGGCGGAGTCCGAGGTGAACTAGGGCCAGACTAATGAACTACCCCAGGTGCAGAAGTTTAAATAGTAGGCTGGACAGGTTGCTAGGTTGAACCAGAAACCAAAGGTTGTCCAAATTGAGATGACAACTGCACATTGGGTTGCAAATTCTGTTGAGATGAATCCCACACCACGTTCATTCCGGGGTATGGACCCGTAAAAGGTTGAGCATATTGAGGACCATAACCGGGTTGAGTATAGGGCTGATAATTAAATGGTACATTTCCAGCTCCTTGAACAAATGGTTGACCAGAAGGTGGTTGGAAACCTTGAGTTGGGTATTGATCTTGAGGTTGATAACCTTGAGGCATGTACTGAAACTAGGGTTGACTTTGAGGTACATATTGATATTGGGGTTGACCTTGAGGCATATATTGAGTCTGGGGTTGACCTTGAGGAATGTACTGTCCCGAAGGTATGTACTGTCCTTGAGGTTGCCCCCCAGGCGGGAACTGACTACCTTGAGGATACCCCCCAGGCGGTATTTGAGTACCTTGCGGTTGCCCCCCAAGCGGTAACTGACTACCTTGAGGTTGCGGATTTGGAATAGTACCAGACATCATAAGAATCTCTTCGACGCTCAACGGTTGAGTTTCGTTGTTACCAATTCATATCACATATTCAATTGGTTGAGGCGATGCTCCTGAAAAAGTACCAGATAGTGACTGATACCCAGAAGGAACAGAAAGACCACCATGTAAAAATGTTTCCGGCGTTTGGGAAAACAAGGATGACCGTTTCAACATATTCAAAGGAGGATAATAACCTCTTGGTGTAGGATGGAAAGGAATTCAAGGTGGTGAAGAAGAAAGACCCGGATTTTCTAAAGAGTTCGTCAAAGATATGTACCAAGCGTCACCTCTAATCGGACTGTAGAAGATTGATTCACGCTCCCTAAGTTCTAAAGCTGGTTGATTTTCAGGGAGAGTTATATCTTCGTTCGGACTAACAAGTTCTTCAAGGGAAATGAGTCCAAAAGGGAGATTTTGGGTAATGACACTGTAGAGCCTCTACTTTACACCTACTTATCTACCGTTTTCCTCAATCTTCCCTTATCTTTCCTTATCTTTTGCCTCATTTTCACCATAAAACAACCCAGATCATTA
>APFE030193736.1:145729-163724 GCA_000404065.3 Pinus taeda
CTTAATGAAACAGACTGGCACAAGTTTCTTCACAAAACCGTCTCGAGTGAAGAGAACCCCCCAGAGAGTCCAAGTGAGTCTAGTCGAAGTCTACTCCAGGTACAGTGAGACCCGTCCTTCACCATCACCTTAGGAAAGAATATTAAGATTATGGTCACTAAGGTTACCAACAATAACAAATACAACTGGGGTAACAGTCTACGATCCAATCTACGCGCAAGGGCAGAGTAACGAAGCTCAATCCCCTTGAAGGCTCCTCGACATGATCAATCCGAGGTTTACCAACAAGTGACCCCAAGCTGCTCGACAATGGGTACTCTGAGGTTTACCATTTTTAATACGCGCAAATCTTCTATCTTTCCCAATGAGACAGAGTTGATTGTCTCAAAGGTTCGGACATGATCTCGCGATTGAATCCTTTAAGAGGAGCTTCCCAGATTATATCAATTACAATTGGATTTATTTCCTACCACAATATATAGCTACTTGTTTGTTTTAACTATCTTGGAGACTTAATTACTCCCTACTCCAAGATACTAGCCTAAGCTATGTTGGTGATAAGAGCCCTAGAAATAAAAGATTGCTAGATCGATTTTAATTAAGCGTTATTTTTATGGGTTATTTCTTAAGTCAATAGGTATGGAGATGAAACTGTGATGGTGTGAAGACTCGACTCCAAAATCCTAAAAAATGCACCTAAAATGATAAACAATTACTTTTTCCTTTCAATGAATTTCTAGCTAAAAGAAAGAGTTGAGAATGAAATTCTTTGAAAAACAAAACTTTCCTTCAACATATAAATCAGAAGAAAATCTTTTTGTCTTTTTCAACAAACTCAAAATGAGACTACTAATTATGCTCACTAAAAATCCCTTTTCTTTTTCAACACTCAAAACTTACAGAAAACAATTCTTTCAAAAGAGAATCTACAATTTCTAGAAAACGCTCAAAACTATGAAAATCTAATCTTGAGATCTAAAAACCTAATTGATAAAAGCTTCAAATGTTTTTGAGGACGTTTTACTTAGTTATTCAGTAAACTAAGGATCAATTCGTTCAGAATAACAAATCAATCAAAAAACACCCAGCTATGTTTTCTTTTATAAAAATGAAATGCAAAACTCACAAGCAAGCTTGTTCAAAGTTTTGCAAAGAGAAAATGAAATCTATTTCTCTCCAAGGATAGATTTCACAAACCAGTCAAACTCATCAAGAAGACAAAAGAGACCAGGGTGATCTAAGGTTTCTTAGGCTTCTAATCTCTGATTCACTACAAATACCAAGCGAAAATCAATCTGGGCATGCAAAGCTTCTAGAAAATCACTTAAAACAAAAAACGCCAATGGAACTCACTCACAAGGTACTTTTGACAAGACACATGCAGATCTGGGCAGAGACTACAATTGTAAACAAAACCTAACCTAACTGGACAAAAATATTTTAGGTTTTACAAACTTTTGACAGGGTCCGCAGGCTTCCAGTATAACCAGATGCAGTACCGCTCTGTGCAGTAAAGTAACAGTGTGGGGATGTCCGCACTGTATTACAAACAAAACATGCGGTCCTCTTTCAAAAAATTCGAAAAAACAAAAACCAATTCAGAATCTAAAAACCACCCAATCCCACACACATCAGGCAAAAACCGGAAACAAAAACAAGTTTCTCAAGTCAAAGGCAAAGGAAAAACAAAAAACCAAATTCAGTGTCCCCAGTATGGTCGCCAATTTGTTGGCCAGATAAATCGTTCTTGCGGACAAGACCGATCTCCCTAGTATCAATAGATATCTAGCAACAAGCAGGACAAGCAAATCTACCTTTCTCTAAACATATTGTGATTCATTAATAAAAACTAAGAGGTGTTTTAGACCCTATCTTAAGTCCAACGCTAGTTTTTGGAAACCACGCTTCGACCGTCCGAAAGAGTTTCCTTTTGAGAATCTACAAACACAAACAAGCACACATCAAATAACATCTGCATAGCTAATATAACAAATCATGTTCATTATGATGATCAAGGAGTTCATAAAATAAACTATAAAACACAGCTTATTGAGAAAAATAAACTTGATTGTATTAACTTTGAAAATAGAAGAACTTTACAAGTGCCTTGATGTTGTACAAGCTCTTCCCAGGGTCCAAACAGGAATCTCCTCTTATTTGACAAGCCTCACTCACTTCCAAATGAGATTAAAAGGTATGTGATCTCTCCTCTCAAAAGCTCAATTAAGAAGACAAAGTTTCAGCAGCATTACTCCTCAAAAATATTCAGCTTTCAACCTCCCAAGTAACCAGCCCAATGCTTCATTTTATAGTGCAAAGGAAGGAGGTTACAGGTCCACCTATGAAGGGATAGAATCCTCCTTCAAAGGGATAAGCTCCTCACATCAAGGGGTTAGCTCCTTTAGGTTTGGGATGCATGAACCATAAAGGAGCGAACTTGCCACCTCAAGGTTCCTTCTAGAAGCTTCCAGAAATGACTCAAAGTGAGTTTTTAAGAATGTACTTGTGCCTTTTTGACTTTTACAGGGGTCTGCACCCATTACACAGATACAGAGTGATCAGGTGCACAGGGGACATGACCATTAATTGCGGGACCACAGGTAATGCTAAGAGAAAGTGCGGAACCAGAGTTTTAGAGACTTTTAAGGTCTTTCTCTTATTTTCAAGGCTTGACATGAAGAACTAAGGTTTAAGACTTGCAAAGGAGGAAGTATGAGTGGTGATAGACTCACACAGACTACAGAATGTCAAAGTGACAATTTTTTGTGCAACACATATCTACAAAAATTTTCATGGAGTCATGCTACCCATCTACCAAATTATTTTGGATAAAAGGACCCCACGAGTATCTCTAGAAGCTGAAACTGACTTGCTCCAAGTTGGAAACTGGTTTGATGAGGAATTATTCACCTATTTTCAAGTTTATGGAAGTCTAGACCAACCTCATGTGTTACCTTTATTCATTCCTTACAAACTTATTTCCAGATAAATAGCCTATCAGGCTGTAAGAAAAGGTATTTCTAAGGTTTTGAAGGAATCAAATAAAAATTTGTGGCCTATTTTTCCTGTCAATTGTGGTATATATACCTTGGATAACTTCAATCATGCAGTCATTGAGATTAAAGCTATTCAAGAGCTCGGTTTCCCCACTATTCCTAATAGATAGTACAACCCTCATCAAACTGTCAAAAAGATTATCGTTTCTGTCAAAAAGATTATCGTTGCATCGAGTATCAAACAATTTTCCCATGAGCCATAGAGGTTTGATGATTTTTTTGAGATGGCTTCTACTTATTCAATGGTTGTAAAACAAGCAGAGCAGTAGTTAACTCCATAATAAATGATTTAGTTCAACCAGTACAGGGCCTCAAGGCTAGTAAATATGCATATGGATTCATTAAGGATTCCTCAGCAGAGGACAGTCCCTGATGATGTCGTAGTTGTTGGTTCTACACAATTTTCTTATGTTTCTCATTCAAGAGAAATATTCCATCCTCTTCTTCCCAAGCATAGGGTCTTATGCCTAATGTTAGGCTAGAAGAAATATGGGAACAATATAAACAGGCTCTAAATTTTAAGGCTGATGAAACTCAACTTGTTAAAACTCCTCTACAAGAGAAAGTCCAAGACACTTCCAAAAGCCTTGAACAGACTCTGATAACAATAAAGACCCTAAGAATTATTTGCAGGATGAAGATATTGAAATTATATCGGCTTTCCCTTCATCCAAGGTTGTGTTAAGAGTTGAATAAATTCCTCCGCTTGATATCTTTTACAACCCTCAGCACAAGGCTATGGTGAAAAGGGAGAGGAAGAAAAGGAAAATTTATCAATCTCATGCTTTGGTTTCTGGAAATGTATCTTTTTAGGTGTTGTAGAGAGGCTCTTTCAAAACTCCTACAGAGGATCTGGGTAGGCTTACCCAATTCATAGGTACTTATGCTTCAACTACAATGGACAAAGCTACAGAAGTGCAACAGTTGCTAAAGGAGAAAGAAGAAAATATTGTTCTCTTAGAATAGAGCATTAAAACTAAGAAACAAAAGATCACATAACAATTCCATGGATAGGTCACAAAACTCCATAACAGTTTTAACTCCCTTAGAGTTCAATATTATATTGATTTATAGGCCCGAGACTCTCAAATCCAGGAGCTAGAGAGTAGGATTGAATAGCTAAGTGTTAATATTGAATTAACTAAGTTTAAGAAAGAGGAAAAAGAGGTTAACACTCTTATTTCTCCACAACAAATTGTATTTTTCCATAAATTGGAAATTATTCATGATCTATGTAACACAACTAGTTCCCTGATAGATCAGTTATCATATGTCAAGACTTACTTTGATGGCATAGAAGAGAAAATTATCGGTTTCCTATCATGGAAAGAAAGCACAAATGGAAGATTGGTTAATCTTCCTACAATTGAAGAATCACACAAAGAAATTGTTTTTAGAGAATGGGAAGTTCACCTCAAGCAAACGGAAGCAACAGTATTTCACGCAAGGGATATTTCAAATAATCTCATTGTAGTAGTTAGTGATAACTTGTTTCAAGCCAATATTGTATCAAGTTACCCTAAAGGAGAATCTCCCGATATCAAACCCTTACTAAAATTTGGCAAGAATCCACCAAGAAGCAAGCCAAAGTTATCGATCAACTAACCAAGATCAACTTGGAGAGTCATTGGCAATTTTTAGTCAAACCACACAGTCAATGGTTGATGCTCCGATGTTTATCCAATACCACCCCACAAATGTTGCCAGCATTGAGGGATGCAATCTTCATCAGCCAGATGTGAATATAAAAAAGGTCTCCACCTGAGTTAGAGAACATGATAGATATCTACGAGTTGCAACAATGAATGGGAGGACAACCTTCCTCCCAGGCTTAGATAATTTGTTGCAACAAATTCTAAAATTTTCCCTTTTGGTTTATTTTGGCTACGTTTGTTGAACCACCTCAAGTTGTTACCATATTTTCTATATTTGTATTTTATCATGAAATTATAAATCATGTCCATTTGTTAGGAGAAGTGGCTATGAATTTTGGAAATAAGACTTAATCTTGCACTATTGTAAGTTGTAACTCAAGTTTTTCTTAATATATAGTTGAACCATCACCATTTTTCTCATGAGAAGAGCAATGATATATCATGTAATATTATATTTTTGTTATTATTTTGTTTAAGAGTTGAATGGAAATTTGATTTTGTTCATTATATATGTGTTGTAGCAATCATTCATTATCACTATTGATATGCTGGATTGGAATCATAACTTATATGTATGAACAATGAGATATCATATATGTGATGACTTTATAAGCTAAGTTAATTAACTATTTAATTAAATTAGCTATATTCCTCTATTTTAACTTCATAGTTACACGATAATCTACATTTTCATGTCAATTATGAAATCTCTATAATCACATATACCAGCAACATTCCCGGGATAAATATTAAGTTTATTAGTCTTTATTTTCTGTTTTAGTTATATCAGAGCTTTATACTTTTATTTAATCTATTTCTTATAATTTCATATAAAGTGAAATTGGTCCCATAACTCCAGTCGAACCCATCATCCCAAACAGAAAAGGATCTGCTCTAAGGTCCCGACTGGGTGGTTTCCCCAATGTTGATGTTGACATTTCAGGCCATCAACAGGAGGGTAAAGAAACATTGGGGGGGAGGAATGCTTGTTTTCCATAAACCAATAAGTAATTTGAGGCACCTAACGATGCTTTAAAGGTTATCCTATCAACCCAGATAGCAAAGATCAGGGATTTATGCCAATTCCTTTTATTATCATCAATGATTCGTTTAATAATTCTTAGGAGGCTTTTATTAGTTGACTCAGCTAATCCATTGCCCTGGGGGTAATAATTTGCAGAAAAAATATTTTTAAAGGCTCTTTTAAGTGCAAATCCAGTTAGTAAATTTCCAGAAAAATATGATGCATTATCAAACAGTAAAGTGGTTTGAAGACCAAACCTAGTAATGTTATGTTGATCAATGAAATCAATTACTTGTTCTAAATTGACCAGTTTTAAAGGTATGGATTCCACCCACTTTGTGAAGCCATCTGTGCCAGTGAGAATGCATTTGTGTTACTTAGAAGAGTGAGGAACGATGTCACCTATAATATCCAGTCCCCATTGCTCAAAAGGTTGATCAATGTATAGGGAAACTTTCCTCTCTTTGCCTGAAGCGGTTTGACAGATTTTTCATTTTTGGACATATGCATGAGCATTTTTAAATAGCGTAGGCTAGTAGTATCCAACATGAGGGATCTTGTGTGTAGTTGTATCTCTTCCATAGTGTCCTCCAGCTGGACCATCATGAATTTCTTGTACGACTATTTAAACTCCAGATTTCTCTAGTCATCTAAGCAAAATAGAATCATAGTTTTTTCAAAATAAAATACCATTCACAAGTTGATATTGGTTGGCTTTCAATCTCAAGGCTATCTTATTTTTATGTTCTAAATCAACAGGTGCATAACCATGAGTTAGATAAAAAAAAATAAGGTATGCATATAGAGAATTTGAGTTAATTAGGAATACATCTTGTACTTTATTTTTTTCACTTGGAATGTCCTATGATGAAGAACTACTTGAGCCAACAACCAATTTACGCAAGCTCGAACCTCTAATGATCTTGGAAAGTTTGATTTCTAATCCATACTCTCGTAATGTTGTGACCCAATTTGTTTTCTTTTCTCCATGCTCTTTCTAAACTAGCAATTGTCTCACTGCTGTGAAAGGTACAATTACTTTTGTATGTGATTTCAGTAAAAAAGGTCTAATGTGTTTGATTGACTTGAATATAGTGAAGGCTTGCTTTTCAAATTCTTAATAGTTTAAGTATGTCCCCTATAGTGTTGAACCGTAAAATGCAATAGGGGCTTCTACTTCTTCATCATTCTTTTGAGTGATAATAGTTGCATATGAATGATCAGAAGCAAAAGTGTAGAGAATAAATTCCTTTGAATAATCAAGTGAAGATAAAGGAGCCTGGATGATGGCTTGCTTGATTGAATCAAGCACATTTATTTCAGTTGTACCCCATTTATATGTTGCGTTTTTACTGATCATGTTCTGTAAAGACATGATTATTTGAGAAAAATCTGGAACAAAACGCTTTACAAAGTTAATTTGTCCAAGAAATGATTGCATTGATTTCTTATTATGGGGTAGAGAAATTTTAGAAATGGATTTTATTCTATCGGGATCAATAATAATACCATCTTTCGAAACAATAAACCCTAATAGATTACCCTCAGTGAAAGAAAAGAATGATTTCTTAGGGTTGAGAGAGATACCATATTTTCTGCATCTTTCAAAGGTTTGCTTAAGGTCATAGAGATGGTTACCTCGTTTTTTAGAGTAGATAGAAATATCATCCAAATTGATAACCGATAATTTATTAATAAGACCTCTAAATGTTATGTCCATAGCTCATTGAAAAGTGGCTCCTACGTTGATTAGACCAAAGGGAATCTTTTGATAAGCGTATGTTCCCCATTTGGTTCTAAATGTAGTCTTCAACCTATCAGCGAGATGTACTGACATCTGATTATATCCAAAAAAATCCATATAAGAAGGACATTAATTCTGAGCCTGCTACAGATTGTAGAATTTGTTCCACGGGATGCAGTGGAAAGTTGTCTTTCTCATATGCGTTGTTTAGATTTCTAAAATCTATGCAAATCCTGATATCATTGTTTTTCTTTCTGACTGTAACTAAGTTGGATACCCATTTGGAATGTCTAACCGAAAAAATATTTTTGCCCTAAGTAATTTGTTAAGTTCAAATTTAATTTGGGACTCAAGGTTTGGACGAATTTTTCTAAGTGTTTGTTGAGTAGGGTTAACATCCAGCAACATGGGTATTGTATGTTGAGCTATTGAAGTATCATAAGTCTTCAGGTCATCATGGCTCCATGCAAAGATATCTCTATATATTCTAAGAAGGTGTATGAAGTTAATCCTTTCATGTGGGGAGAGACCTAGTCCTAAATTAATGTTTTGAGGCTTTTTATTGGCTCCTAAATTAATAAAGTCAAACTTTAAAGTACAACTTTGAACCTTGCAGTTGGTTTGTCGTTTAAATCTGTCTTTTAAATCATAAAGGTCTTCCAACTTAACCATTGACTTGGGCAATGCATTTTCTATTTTATCATCTCCTCGGGAGTGATTAAGCTCTTTATCACACATGTCCTCATCTATAATTTGGTCATCATATGTCCTTTTATATGTGAGAAAACTTAAAATACTAGCATCGTCATTAAACACTCTCTAGTTTTTTATGTTATCAGGAATAGAGGGTCGAAAAATCAACTCAATTGAAAATATATCAAGCCTAAAGTCTTCAGGAGGAATGAGTTTGGATGCAACATTGGCTAATATATGAGTTTTAATGATAAATATATTAAATGCCAAAAAATGTGATGTTAATTCTTGGACTAAAGATTGATAATGTTTTCGATTATTAGAGACACGGTGTATGTTATTACATACATGTTTTATCACAAACTCTGAGTCTCCAAATACTTTCAATAATTTAACATCAAGACTAATTTCTTTATGCATTCCCAGAACTAATGCTTCATACTCTGCTACATTATTGGTGCATTCAAATTCTAATATGCAGGTTAGCATGGTCTTTTCATTCTTTGGAATAACTACAATATAGCCATCTCCTACACTGTCATTAGACTTTGATCCATCAAAATAAAGTGCCCAAAACAAGTTATCTATAGTATTATTTACATATGAATATACAAAATTTATGCATCTAAATGAATTTGTTTGTGAAAAAAAATAAAATTGGGAAGATATTGGTTCAGAAGGATGGGGAGAGACGGGCAGGAAAATTACCAAAGAAAGAATCTAAAGAATAATTTCCCATAAAATTGTTCACAAAGGCAATTGGTTCATTTTCCTCATCAAGGTCAATAATTGTGTATTTCATATGATTCTCCCTATAAGATCTAATATGATTTGGTTTTCCACTATGGGGTAGCCATAAATGAGACCAATCTATTGAAAAATAGTGACTCAGCGTTTGAGACCAGACCCTGCTTAATATTAGTCCATAGAATTTTGGAATTTCTACGACGGGAAAATCAATTATTTGGAAAACCTTGGGAATAGGTGATGGTCTAATTAAAACCTCACTCATTTCTCCTAAAACCTTGACTTTAGTCCTCTCTAGTTGAACTATTTGTGTAGAAGATTTTTTGGGCTTCACATTTTATTTTAGGCATACTCAATAGGCCATGATATTTGATGAAGCTCCTAAATCAACTAGACAATTATGAACATTTTTATTAAAAATTTAAGGTTAAGAGGAAAGGAGGTGTATGTGGATTTGACCTATCTCCAATGAGGATAGAATCTGTTGGGTCAATCATGTCTAAAGATGAAGTAAGAGACTTAGATTTATCTTTACTCTTAAGATCCTTATTTGTAACAGTAGTTGAAGGTAAGGGTGAGGTAGATACTGCATTTAAAGCATTTAATAATATTTTTTGTTGTTGTTTTAGCTTGCTGACTTCATAAAGTGAAATATTAGCTTTAGTTCTCTTCATATGTTCGACTATGTTATATTATATATTATCAAATACCAACAGAGTTTTAGATGAGGGTGAAGGTGAAGAAGAAGTTTTAGGTACAAAATATTAAGAACCAATAGATTGACCAGAGGTTTTCTAAGGCGTACCTTTATCAGTTGGACCATCACCTGTAGCTTTCTAGACTTTTGAGGATGCATCTGCAAGTTCTTTGCTTCTGGTTGTAACAGATAGAGCTTCTTCTCCTTCCTCATCTAAAGTATGGAAAATGAAGTCCCAAATTCCATGTGCTTCAGCTACTTCTTCTTCTTCAGTTTCTTCTTCAAGAAATTGTTCTTCTTCCTGTATATTTTTACTATAGATTCAACAACATATGTGATATCCTAAAACAAAATACAAGAATCTACTCTACTCATGAGCAGAAAACAAAATTGATCGATGAAAACACTAAAAAGAAAAGGAAGAATCTCAATCACACATAACACAATATTTTTCCAAGGAAAGCAATTGCTCAAAACCCTGACTATCTATATTGCATTAACCACAAGATCTGAGAAGAAAATACAATGCTTGTTTAACCCTGAACAATTCCTGCACAAGTACAATCTATCTCTTTGCTTCACAAATCAGCTCAAGCCAACACTTAGCCAATTCTTTTGACTTCCAAGCCCCTACTTCCTTGTGTAATTCTTTAGAGAATTAGCCCATATTTAATTGGGAAATTCCCCACTCATAATTGCATAATCCATCCATAGGCCTTCTATTGATTGCATGCACCATCTGTACAAATCATAAAATTATACAATTGATAGTACATTATCCCTGAAGTCTAATCCCAACTGGATCTTCCTCTGAACTAACATGCATGAGTTATTTATGAGTGAATTATGAGTTAACTGGTGGAGCAGTGAAGTTGCACTGAAGTTTATCCCCACTACTAGACCTCCTACAAGTTCCTCCAACTGTTTGAACTAGTTTAACTGACTTTAACTCAATTACTGAGTTAATTAATTACAACTCAAAAGAACTCAACTTGGACCCCTAAAATTTAGGAATCACTCTACATGAATCTAGATAGACTTCCAGCTTGAATTTACTAAGCCAACTAAGTCAAATTGACTTAGTTAACTATTACAAGTTTCCATGAGAATAGAATTTCAATTGAATTCCTAATTTAATTCAAGGAAAAATTAAATTAGGATTTCTTGTTGTTATTTTTAACACTCCCTCTCAACAAGAAAGGGATTATATGCTATCTCGATCCTACCTCTGTGAAACTCAAATTTTCATCTTGACATGTCCTTTGTCAAAATGTCTACATCCCTCTCCTCTGTGGGAATGTACTCCAGCAACATGATTCTCCTCTATACACGGTCTCAGAGGTTGTGATACCGGATATCAATATACTTGGACCGATCATGAAAAATTGGATTCTTGGAGAGTTCGATACAACTCTGATGGTCACAGTAAATCATTGTTGGATCCATTTGCTGACCAAACAAACCAACAAGAATCTTCCTCAGCCATATAGCCTCACAAGCTGCTTGACTAGTATCCATGTACTTTGCTTCTGCTGAACTGAATGCAATTGATCTTTGTTTCCTATTGTACCAAGAAATAGTTTTTGACCCAACACTAAAGATACCACCTGATGTGTTGTTCTTTTCGTATGGACTCCCTACCCAACCTGCATCGGTGAAGTCTTGAAGCTTCACTCCCTATGTCCGTCTGTACCAAATACCAAACTAAGTGGTGCCTCTGAGGTATCTCAACTCATGTTTGGTTGCCTTCCAATACATTTTGGTTGGCTTAACCATAGCCTGACTAAGTTGGTTATATGCATAACACATGTTCGGTCGTGTGTTCACCAAATACATGAGTGAACCCACAAGTTGTCTATAAATAGTAGCCTCCACTACTTCACCGAAAGTAGTGTCCTCCTTCCTCCATTTACCAGCTAGAGGAGTCTCCATGGGTTTACTGCTCTCCATGTGGAACTTTTCCAGTATCTCATTGGCATACTTGCCCTGAGAGAAAAACATTTCCTCATCTCCTTTCCATACTTCCATCCCCAAAAAGTAGTGCATGAGCCCCAAGTCCTTCATTTTGAACTCTCTTGCAAGATCCTCTTTGCAAGACTTGATCAGCTTATCATCACCTGTCAGAATCAAATTGTCGACATATAAAAAAATAATCAACAATTTACCTTCAACCACAATATGGTAAAGGTTCACATCTGCTTCACTTTTGGTGAAGCCCAGCCTAGTGAAATAGCTATCGATCATGGTGTACCAAGTAGGAGGTGCTTGTTTCAATCCATACATCGCTTGCTTGAGTTTTCACACATGCGACTCTTTGTTGAAGGTCTCAAATCCTTCGGGCTACTCAATATACACCTCTTCCTCAATCATGTCATTGAGGAATGTTGTCTTTACATCCATCTTATGTATCTTCCATCCCATTTGCGTTGATAGTGCTAGAATGGATCTCATTGATGAGTACCTTGATACAGGAGAAAAAGTCTCATCGTAAACAATCCCCTCCACCTGAGAGAATCCTTTGACCACAAAATTGACCTTGTGTTTCTCCACACTACCATCAGCTGCTTACTTTACCTTGTAAAGCCATATAGAAATAACCACTGACTTATCTGTCGGTCTTGGGACCACTTCCCAAACTTTGTTCTTGATAGTGGATTCATACTACTCAACCATGGAATCAACCCAAACTGGTTGTTTCACTAATTCCTCAAAATAGTATGGTTCAATCTCTACACTCTCGTTCATCAAAGTAGTGTATCCAATGTACCTCTCTGGTGACCTCCTCTTCCTGCATTGTGATGTGAGTTCTCCTACATTCTCTCTAGAATCAGGCAATAACCTGTCAGCCTCTCTGGTGTGCTTTCTCCCATCTATGGAAGACTCTACATGAGTGGGTGATTTCACTTGTTGCTCCTATGCATGTGGCTACTCCACATCATCCTCGGGTTCCTCCTTTGTAGCTAAAAGTTCCTCAACCGCGTGTAGTTGAAGATCCCTCTCAAGGGAACATCTCATGGCCTTCTCTTCATCGAACTTCACATCTCTGTGAACCACTGTCATCCTATTGGTTGGAAGGTACACCCGATAGTTGTGAGGTGTATTAGTGTACCCCACAAATATGCCCAACTCAGTTGTTGGCTCTAGATTTTTCCATGTGTCTTTGGTAACATGGAAGTAGACTAATGAAACAAAGATCCTGAAGTGTGCCACATTTGGTTTCTTCCCTGAAAAATACTCTTCTGGTGTACTCATCCCGAGAATATGATGAGGGCTTCTGTTCTACAAATAAACATTTGTGTTGCATGCTTCAACCCACAAGTGTAATGGTAGGCCCTGATCATGCAGCATCGCCCGTCACTCCCACAATACTTTTGTTCTTCCTTTCAGCCACCCCATTCTACTGTGTGTTATGAGGTGCTATCAACTCTTTTCAAATGCCTTCTGATTCACATAATTTTTTGAACTCATTCGACACATACTCTCCACCGTTATCGATTTTGAGAGCTTTAACTTTCCTACCAATATCTTTCTCGACAAGTGCTTTAAACTCACAAAACTTAGTGAATGTATGATCTTTCTTCTACATGAAGAAAATCCAACGCTTACGAGAAAAATTATCAACAAATATTACATAGTACTTGTATTTGGTTGTGGATTTTGTCGAGAACGATCCACACATATCTCAGTGAAATCGATCAAGCATCGCCTATGCTCAATTGTCTTTGTCATGAAAGGAATTTTTGGTGTACTTCCCCAATGTACACCCTTTGCGTGTGTCTCTCTGCGTCAGTGTACCCTTGGGAAGCCCTGTAGAAATTTGTTGCAAGATCTTCAAAGTGCCATGATGCAAGTGACCCAACATCCTATGCCACAACTCACTGATGTATGAGCTTTGCACCTTCTCTGCTTTAGTGCTCAAAGTAGCACAGTCTTCTACCTCCAATTTGTAGTGTTTCTTCACTAGAACCCCTATCCGCTTCACCTATCCTGTGGCTATGTGAAGAAGGAACGTCTTTCCCTTACTAAATATCACATCATAACCTATATCCTCCAACATGGCAACAGAAGTCCGCTTCACCTATCCTGTGGCTATGTGAAGAAGGAACGTCTTTCCCTTACTAAATATCACATCATAACCTCTATCCTCCAACATGGCAACAGAAGCCAAGTTCTTCTTCAAACTTAGAACATACATAACATCTCACAAAGTGAGTGGAGAACCAGACTCCCTCAAAAAGGTAATTGTACTAATGTCCTTTGCGTTATGCCTCCCATCATCACCCATCTCGATATGCATCTAGAGATCCTTCTCCTCCAAGTTACTAAAGAGCTCTTTGTTACTTCATATGGAATGAAGCTCCATTGTCTAGGTACCACACACTACCCATCATCGATGACACCATACAAGTGATGAGGGTAAAATCCAATTCAAACTGTGAAGCAAGAGCTCCACCTGCCACTCCTCCTGAGGGCTTCTTACCGACCTTCTCATGCGAACATTTTGTGGAAAAGTGTCCTAGCTCATGACAGTGAAAAAACTTGATTTTCGACATGTCCTTCTTCTTGCCACCTTGACAAGAATCTGATTTGGAATGGGATGACTTCCCCTTCCCTTTCTTTGCCTTACCAGCTAATGCACAATTCTCCTCATCATAATGCTTTGATGTGGACCTGTCTTTGGTGTTCCGCTGAATCTCTTCCTTACCAAGTCAGACCACAATCGCTCCTGATCTGGTAGCTTCTCCCTCCCATTAACTAAGTCTTGGTAACTGTGTCGGCTCTTGGGAAGTCTTAGAAGTGCTAGGCTCACCAGATCATCTTCACTAAAAGTAATCCCTACACTTCCAAGCTCATTCCGACATTGGGTGAACTTGGTCAAGTACTTCAGAATTGAGTTGCCCTTCTCCATCTTGATCTTTCTGAGCTTGTCCTTTAGTGCCATCTTCCTGTGGTCACTGCTATTTTGAAACAGGTCCATCAATGCCTTCCACATTGCAAATGGAGTTTCCTTGCAGTGGATATTCGAGACAATATGATCTCGAACCCCTTCTAAGATAATCCTTCTTGCCTTTACCACACACTTTCTCCATTCAGCCAAATATTTAGCATCAGATGTTGGAGGCTTCAGAATATCATGATATATGAATTCCTTTAGCTTATTGTCTTCCAACACTTCCTCCATCCTATCCTTCCAAGCTATGTAATTCTTCCAACACTGCCTCCATCCTGTCCTTCCAAGCTATGTAATTTGAGCTTCCCTCTAGGGTATACTTAAGTCTCAAACCATAGAATGACATCCTGTTGACTCTGAAGTATGAAACTGCAAATTTGATTTCACCTGCACAACAAACTCATATTCTCCTCTTCTATAATGTCTTCAACTCTGATACCATGTATATTTTTACTATAGATTCAACACATTATGCGATGTGCTAAAACAAAAGACAAGAATATAATCTACTCATTAGCGGAAACCAAAATTGATCGATGAAAACACTAAGCAGAAAAGGAATAATTTCAATCATGCATAACACAATACTTTTATGGGGAAAGAAACTACTGAAAACCCCTACTATCTATATTGCATTAGCCAAAATATCTGAGAAGAATACAATTCTTGTTCAACCCCAAACAATTCATGCACAAGTACAATCTATCTCTCTGCTTCACAAACCAGCTCAAGCCAACACTTAGCCAATTCTACTACCTGCCATGCCCCTACTTCCTTGTGCAATTCCTGAAAGAATTATCCCATATTTAATTGGTAAATTCCCACTCATAATTGTGCAATCCATCCATAAGCCTTCTACTGATTACATGCACCATTTGTACAACTTGGAAAACTATACAATTGATAGTACATTGTCCCTAAACTCTAATCTCAACTAGGTCTTCCTCTGAAGTAACATGCATGAGTGAATTATGAGTGAATTATTAGTTAACTGGTGGAGCAATGAAGTTATGCTGAAGGTGATCCCCACTACTAGACCTCCTACTGGTTCCTCCAACTGTTTGAACTATTTTAACTGAATTTAAGTCAGTTAGACTGAGTTAATTAATTATAACTCAACCTGGACCCCTAAAATTTACGAATCACTCTACATTACTCTAGATAGACTTCCAACTCGAATTTACTGAGCCAACTAAGTCAAATTAACTTAGTTTTAACTATTACAAGTTGCTATGAGAAGAAAATTTTGATTTAATTCCTAATTTTATTCAAGGACAAATTAAATTACGGTTTCTTGTTGCTACTTTTAACAGTTCCTCCTCTTTTTCTTCCTCATCATCATCGGCGGATGAAATTTGTGAAGGTGGTTGAGCAATGGATGTAGCTTGTTGATTTTTTTTAAAGGCCTAAAGGGTCATTTTGAAGAAGAGCGTTGAGAAACCTGCTTCTTTAAATCGGCCATTTCATTCAACAATGTTTTAAGTACCTTTTGCAAGCCTTCCATGTCATAAGGATATTTGGTAGTTTTCTTTTTGGGCTCTTATTTAAATGTTACTTTCTTTGTAGGCTTTCTTTCCTCGGCAATAACTTTCTTCTCTAGTGCTAGCAGTCTCTTTTCAACTACCAAGGATTCTTTCATGTTATCACTGAGTGTTGTTTTTTGTGCTCTATCAATAAACATAGTTATATTTGAAGGAAGAGTGTTAATATACCAATCAACCCATAATACTTCGCCTGACTTGGATGCATATTGGATTTTGTTCAAAATTTTATTGAATCTGGAGTTAAAATCTTTTATTTTTCATTAGGAGAAACCTTGAGATTCAATAAGTCATTAATTAGTGAAGTTGGCATTTTATTTTCTCCAATTTTTTTAAGGAATTTCTCTTCAAATGAATCCCAATTTTTTATTGATCCAACAGGAAGAGAGAAGTATCAAGATTCAATTGATCCTTCAAATGTGTAAGGGAACAACCTACAAACTACATCCTCTTCAGAGACTCCATTAAGATTGATAGCGAGCAGAAAATTATGAAGATGCTCCTCTACTGCAAGACCATCATCCGGATTGAATTTTTGTAGCCATGTCTTTGGATGTTTAGGAAGAGGATGTAAATGGGGGTTCATAGCTACTGCTCATGGGTTATTCCAATGTTTTTTTTTTCCATTTTAGGATTTATAATATGACCTATGATGGATGAGCTTAACCCATAAGTAGATGTACCTAATGAAGGGGGAGTTAAAATAATAGTAGATGGTGATGCCCCTACAAAACTACTAACAATAGTAGTACCTATTGGTTGGATAGAAATAGAAATACTGGACGAAATTGTTGAAGTCGTGATTGTATGGGTGAAAGGAGATAAAGGGTGGTAGGAAGGTGGTAAAGAAGAAAATGGAACATACTATGATGAAACTTATGGAATGGTAGGAATAAGAGGAGGGAAAGATTGTGCGATAATCTCACTAGCAGCTGAATCAAAGCCAGTAACTGGTCTTTTCCTGCACTGAGCTTGTAAAGGGAATTCAAAAGGTTTGATTCCTAATTTTTCACTTTGTTCTCTGTTCAGGACTCCTAAATATTTTAAAGATGAAGTGATACTACTTTTAGAAGGTTCAAGTATATAAGCATGTTCTCCAGAAATTGAAAACTCTTCAAGTTTATGGATAATAGTTTGAATTTTTGTGGGTTCAACAAGTTGAGTAGGGAGTGGAACTGCAAGTTCTTCGTACAAGGATAGTATATTTATGAGAAGGATGAGAGACTTATAATCCAGGAGGTGGAGAAGAGAAGGGGATCTGAATTTATTGGTGTCGTTTTGGGAGGAGATTGACTCTTGGAATGACTACTTGATTTAATATGTGATCTTCTTTCCATTCGAAGTGTTATCACCTATCATACCTTCTTATTATTTGTGGCGGTCCTATTTTTCATCTCTGGTGAAGGGAACAATGGGTGAATCTTGGTGCTCCAAAGGGAAGACCAAAAGAGAGAGCCTAAGTCCCAAAGACATTGAAAGGAGCTGAGATTTTGAAGGTCAAAATCACAAGGAAGGTTGAAATATCAGAGGCCAAAATCATAGGGAAAGTAAAATATCGTAGGTCGAAATCGAAAGGAGGTTGAAATTGAAAGAAGACATTGTATCAAGATTTTAGGATATCATAGGAAGGAAAGTGGAGACCTCGGCGACTTATTATAAAAGCGGGCCTGAAATGGCATATCGGAGCTTCAGTATTTCGGACCATGATATCAAAAGGAGAAGACCTCAGAGAAAAGTAATATCAAAACATCGGAGTTTTGTAACTCCTTAACAAATGTAATTCCTTTGAAATTCCTGAGATTTCTGATAAAAGGAAATACAAAGGAAATCGTTGAAAAACCAAGGACCCGAGGGACATTTTCTCTCTCCTCTGAAGAAGACGCATGG
>APFE030193741.1:12312-26244 GCA_000404065.3 Pinus taeda
CCTTCTCCAGCCAATTTCTCATTTCTTTCTTGGTACAATATCCTCACCATTTCAGTGAGGTCCAAGAAAGCCTTTCTCAAGACTCTTTCTTCTTCTTTTGGATCCATGTCTGTAGGAATTTCTCCTTCATGTTCAGACATTCTTGAAGCTTTTGCTGAGACTCTTGAGGGTGAAATTGAAGGTGAAGGTGATGGCTCTCTGGCATTCCTTGACTGAGTATTCTCTCGTTCTCTAGTCAACTGTCCTTCCCCTCTTTTAAGTTTCAACATGGTAAGCATCAATACTTGCAAGACAGTTAGAAGATCTTTGCAGAAAAACAATCAAAAGACAACTACACCAGAGACTGACTGAAAGAGCATTTATCTACTTTGCAATTGTATAACAAGATAATTTCGAAGGCTTCCTAGTTCGTTTCAGGCTCTGTCTATAGCTTATTTGACTGCTTTTGATACAAAGAAACAACAACATAGCTCCGATACCAACTTGATTTGAATTTGAAACTACTTGTAAATGGTTTGCAAGGTATTCAATTCAGTAATAAACATGTTTAAAAGATGCCCATGTCTTGCAGTAAAGAAACAAATGAAATTTTTAGCTGTTCATGATCCATTCAAGCATAGCAGAATTATTTCCTTTTACTGTTTAACACATTAAAACGAATTTTTTCTACAAAATAAATCAACCACAGATGCAAAAGAAGTTGATGAAGCAGTTCACCCCTCATGGGCTATGTCTGCTGGGTCCAAGGCTCCCAAATGGGCCTGTCCTTGTTTTAATTAAATTCTCAAAATGAATATAAAGCTGAATAGAAGTCTCTACAGGTGGAATAGACTGTAAAAATGGATTCAGAACACATGAATCCTTCAGGATTGACTACTGGTTCACCTCCAATGGATACCTGCAACCCTATACAGTTCTCACAATACTGGGCCCTAGTGGCTCCTAGAACTTCCATGGCTCCAAAACCTATGAAAATGACCTCAAATTGTTGTAATACCTATGCCAATGGCTCCAGAAGGTCGAAAATACCCAAAATAAAAAAACAATTCATCCAAAACCACCTTTCCTAGCCAAAGTTATGGCCATTTACTCCCAACTGCCAGTTTCCCCTAAAAAAACTCTAGGTAACTTTAGTTACGGCTAGTTAGCTCCGCGAATTATGGCGGGACCTCCCAAATTTGGCGTTCTGCCAAAAATATGCCAGTCTAACTGCTTGTAATTAATGTGCATGTGACCAAAAAATGTGGGCGGTTTGTTTGCATGGGATTGCGTGCTGGCGGTTTGAGCGGAGCCCCTAGTTCAATGCCTGTGGTCATATGGTGTGGGGGCTAGCCCCTTTCATTCCTACCCGCCATCAAATTCAAAATTTAAATAAATTTATTTCTGCTCATATGACATGGAGCATCTCCATAGCCTAACGGTAAGGCATTGCATTCGTTGAAGACAGGTCGTGGGTTCAATTCACAACCCCATCGAAATTTTAAATATATGTGGCCCCATTGTGCTGATGTCACTTGAGCCACGTGGCAGCCTCCGGGATTGCCATGTGGCGGCTTCTGATTGGCCCACCCAAAAGGAATATTCCTTGGAATATTCTATGGAATATTCTTTTTATTTTTTTTTATTTTTTTTGAAAATTCAAAAATTAAGGGTTATTGGGCGATTTTGTTTTTGACATAACTTTCACATACGGCTACCGTTTTTCGAGCCGTTTGTGGTGCCAGAATTAGGAGAACGAGCTCTATCCAGCTGTTTAGGTTCGAGCCAATTCTGAGCACTTTCATTTTTGAGCATTTTACGACACTTGGGACATGAGCCCCTGATCATCAAGGTTCCATTCAATATCTTGTAGGCCACTGGAAGGAATAAAGAAGTGAATTCAAATAAACCACCATCTCCTGGATTATTCCTTATTAGGTCTGTCTAGAATACCACTTAATGCTTCTTTTTATTTATGTCAACAACATTTAGTCCCAAACCTATAAAATGTTCAACATTCTGGTACATAAATAAATAAGTAATAACTGAAGGGAACTTAAAGGACCTAGTAAGAGGGAAAGTCATGAATTGGATATTGATAGTGTCTATCCAGAATGTTGGAATATCTAGTACTACTTATGGTTTCATCATTAAAGAGAAAAATCCTAGCACTTCTTTATCAACCTGCTTGGAGTCTTCCTTTCCCAGAATCTTAGAAATTACTTGCAAGACAGGTCTTATATCAATTGCAAAAATGTCTAAAGAGAACAGGTTTCCATCTAGAGAGAATTGTCTAGATTTAGGAGCTGGGAACAAGGTAACATGAGAAAACTATTGGGGTGACATGTTATCATAATACGGGACCAAAGACTCTTCAATAAAGGTGGTGTAGGTTCTAGATATAGGGTAATTCAAAGCTTGGTGTATTAATTGAGAGGTTACTTGGAAAAAACTCTCCCCAGACTGATTCATTACAAAACACTTCTTGGGGTACATTGCTGAGGCTAACCATTGAATGAATTCAGGGAAAAAATGAGTCCTTGGGACAAAAGTTGCTAAAACACCTAACATAACCGTTTCCATGAATATATGGGACTTTTTATGGTTCAGAGTGACTTCTTGATATAGTGAAAGGTGCTTAATTGTGCAAAGGGTATCATAGATATCACATTCAACATCCATTAGTGGGGTATGGAAGATTGAGGAAGAACTTACTTGTTTGGCCATGGTGTTTGTAAATGAAAGTTGCTGATGACAGTTGAACGTCCATTAGTGGGGTATGGAAGACTGAGGAAGAACTTACTTGTTTGGCCATGGTGTTTGTAAATGACAGTTGCTGATGGCAGTTGCTGGTGACAATTGCTGACTCGAAATACTGAACTGGAGGTGAGGCTACTCAGTACTAAAAGAAAATGACTAATGCAACAGGGATTTTACTTTATTTTATATATATGGTAAGGAAAATGGGGGGAAACTTGTAATTAATGCAACGAATTAATGGAGTGACAAATGAGGTGACGTTGCACGGTGGGTGACGTGGACGATAATGAATGAGAGTGTCATATGATGTGGAGGAGATGAGGTGGAGTGAAATAGAGTGGGTGGCCCGCTATGGGGGTAGGGAGTGTACGGGAGGTTCATCGGGCTTGAACCCCCGCAGCGATCACAGGCTGTAGATCTTAGTCAACCATATCAATGTCATGGTCAATTGTAGGAGTTGAGCTTGAGTTATAACTCATGCTCATTGTTCCCCCACAAAGTGCTTTGCCTGCCTCTTAAGCCATCATTTGATCATACTTCATAAAGCCACTCAAGCTTTAGCATATGGGTCGGGCCCACCTTACATTACTTTGCATGCTGCTGATAGTATGAATTAAATCAATACTTTAGACTTTCAAATTCTATTTTGATTTTTTAAAACATAATATTTGATCCTTTTATTTTTTTATTTTTATGATAATATTAAAAATGAAATTCAAATTACAATGGATGCTACAACAGTACACACTAAGGTAGAAGGAGGTAGCTACTATAATGACTCGATCTCCAATGTCCAATTATGGAAATGGGATCTCTAAAACTCTACTAAGTTTAGCCACACTTGAAAATAAATTGATTTTTATTTCTCATAGATTTTGTATGAGATTAAGTCAAAACATTACACTTATTCCACTTGTAACATAATAACTAAAAACATGCCACTTTTCTATTTCCTTACATGCAACTTTTCAAATTCCTTGCATGAAATCTTTCAAATTCCTTACATGCAACTATTCAAATTCTTTGCATGAAAATAAGCATAGATTAGCTACATCCATATTATCATACTACAATACTGTCCCATAAAAAAAAAAATTTTTCTTCAAACAATTACCGTACTTTTACATTTTTCTTCAAACAACTACTATACTATTACATTTGCATGTAAGCATTTCTTCAAACACTTTACATGCAAACTAATATAGCAAACTATTTTCATACAAGTAAGCATATATCAACTACAAGAATACTATTACATATCAATACTATCCCCAACCACAAACAACATACTATTGTGGCATTTTATCAAACAGTTTGTATGCAATTAATCATTGAACCATTTAAGCATTTCATCAAAACACTTGCGTGCAAACTAATATAGCGAATGATTCAATGTATATATCCTAAAATGTATAGTAAAAGTTATGGAAACTGAACCATATGATTAGTGGTATTTTCTCTCACTATGGTTCAAGTTTCAACTTATGAGATTTCATAGATGAAAAGTTATAACAAAATACCAACACAATCCTATTTGGTGCACAATTCTCGGAGTATCTAGAAAACTCGACTTCCATTGGTGATATATCCTAAAATATAGCGAATAAATGTCTGAAATTTTTATCACAATATCATTGGTATTTCCCCTCATTGTGGAAAATATTTCAACTCCTTAGAGTGCCCATAATAAAGTTTATAACACAAATGTCATCGTGACCTATTTGAGGCCTGATTTTAGGAGCATTCAAAAGGCTCGAATTCCTCTACTCATATCTCCTAAAATATTAAGGCCCAATATCTGAAATTTCTACCACATAATAAGTGATATGTCCCCTAAATTTGGACAAATTTTCGGCTTCTGAAAGCATACAAAAGATGAGTTATTGCAGAAATTCCAACATGACCTGTTTAAAGGTGCATTCAGGAAGGTCATCTACATTAGATCATAATTCCTAAAGTGTTGTGAACCAATATCTGAAAATTTTACCACATTATTAGTGGGATTGACCTTCAATATAGAAACATTTTCAACTTCTAATATGCCATAGAAGAAAATTTATAGCAAATATGAAATAAAGGTATAAAATTTAACCTTTGTTCTTCATTTCACCTATGATAGAGCCCATCCAGTCCAAGTGTTTGAACCATGCTTTGATACCACTCAACAAGAAAATCTGATGTAGCTGTTAATGCCGATGCCCTCTTGTGCTTTCCTTCTCCTCCTTTGCCTTCTTGCTTCAAGAATCCAAGTATGCCACACCCTCCAAGAGTGCTCCAAGAAAACTTTAAGAATCCAAGAGTATGAGAGAGAGAGTGAGAATAATGAGAGAGCTCCCAAAACTGAATTGACAAAATATTCACATTGAAAGGAAGAAGCCCACCAATTGATCCTTAGAAGACTTTTTATTACTGAGGCCTCTATTTTTTTCATTTTCCATTATTTTCCTTCATTTTCTTCCTCACATGCAACCTGTGACTGTTCACCTCCTTTTCTTCCTAATTTCCATTATTTTCCTTCATTTTCCTCCTCACGTGAAACCTATTACCTTTCATCTCCTTTTTCTCCTAATTTCTATTATTTTTATAAATAAGCGTGCCAAAATACCTTTTTGCCTTTTTAATGCGTTAGTCATTGCCTTTCCCAATTTCCTTAACCATAAACAACCAAATGAACACCCACTAGGATGTCTTGCCCACCATTCAACTTGGAATACATGTTCCATCATCTGTGGTATTTATATATTTTTACATGGAATTTTCACAAGGGCTGTTACAAATAATTTTGTATCTAGTTGCCATCTCTTTGTTCAATTGTCTTATGTCATACTCTTGCACAAAAAAATGCATTCCATTTATACAACAACGCATAACCACCAATTTGCAACTAGAAGTCATCTTTACAAGTGCAAAACCATACACATTTGAATTAGTTCATCCAAATGGAAATTTGTAATGGATTATTTAACAAAATATTTTTTTCCTGAGAAGTCTTTTTCAGTGAAAATCACATAAATAATCATAAAAAATCATGTAAATATTGTTGGCTTAGGGGGTCCTGACCCAAGTTCGGAGTTAGTTGTGCCAACCAACAAAACCCTACACTGCTGGCCCTTTCAGCAACAACCTGCATAACATAGGTCGCAGTCTCACTTGAAGCAGTATTGGAGGATGCAAGAACCAAGTTTCTACATCCAGAGACTAGAATGATGTCTTTCAGTACCTTAGATATGCTTCCACATAGATCTAACCTTCCGATAGATTTAAAACTCCTAGTTTAGCCCTAAATACCTTCAACTCTTCACGGGACCAGCCAAAGGCGTTAATAAGACCCTAACAAGATATATCTTCTACTTTCGTGCAATTGAACAGGTCTTCTAGGGCTTATGAGATCTAGATATACCATCACACAAACCTATCTTCCTTATCCAAAACTAACCCAACTAGATTTAGATCTTCGTGAATATCATTCAATCATCTTATTTGGCATAAGCATGTTTAATTAACCAGATTTGCGCGGAGAAAACACATTGAATTACAGAAACAATAGTGAAAGTGACATAACAATTAAATAGATAGATGCAAGTATTTTCAACCCAAAATCAGACTTTATTAATCAAAATTGTTCTAATACAGACTTCAACTACCCTACGCACTCAGGTGCAGGGGTCCATGCACTCAACTATGGATCCTTTCCTTTGTTACTAATAGGAACAAACCTTCATGTCTATAAAACCCTTGCAACATCATTCATTCATTCATACTTCTATTCTTATATATCAAAAGGTTATTATAAGACTTGCTATGATTCGACTATTTATAGCTTTCCTTCATACAATACCATGGTCCGTGGACCATGGGAGAATCTAAAAATCAACCAAAACAAGGCACTAAGACCCCTTTGATTCCTATCGATATACATGCTCTGCATCCACATTTTGTGGAGACTTTACATTCTGTACAAAATTCTTTCTAGAAAATGACTAAGTCAATCCAATTCTACCCCCTAGGGACCCCATCCCAACAGGCCTCCAACATGAAGATCATGACTCGCCCTCGAGTTACTCAACTAGTTGTTACACTTTCTAGTGGAGTTTGCTTAATGCCTTAGTCAATGTTTGAAGCTTCACGATACTCTGTTCTACTACTTTATGTACCTCCTAGACCAATTTCTCTGTTGTTGACCCCTCCATTGCAAGTCGTGTAGTCCACTGGGTCTGTTGCATGGCCTTCAACTTCTCATGAATATTCTGTGAAAGTTGGCTAGCTTCCTCTGTCCAAGGTTGAAGCCAGTCTCTTAGCAGGGATTGATTTTTCTGTAACTCCTGGATCTACATCTGAATCGCCTTGCCTTCTTGCAAGCATGGGAAGTGCTGTACTGGTGCCAATGTTCGTGCAGTTGTACTGATTTCATCATATTTTTACTATGCTTCCCTGATCTCTATGTTCAACTATTGTAGCTTAGGTTCCTTCTGCAATGTATCCCATAGGCCCATTACCTGATTTAATAGCTGGTCACAACCATGAATTGAGACATCTAGTTGACCCATTGATTTTTTTATATTTGCACCTCTTTGTTCTTGAACTTATGGCAGTATGGTTGGTTGAAGCTTGAGTTGGAGTTCGAATATCTTCATTTGGAAATCAAAAGTGACTTTCCCAACCTCATATTTGACGTCGTGCATTGTAGCAACTAATTTCTTGACTTTGGTCTCGGCTTGTGCATTGTCTAGGATATGAAATTTTGGAACTGTGTGAAAGGCTTGTTCAATTACATATTCTAGGTTTGTGCTTCATGCTTGCATTTCCTCTTTCTCCTTTAGCACCTATTGTCTTCTCCTCGTACATCTATGCATATTTGACTTTATATTCACTAAGAAATGCAAGGGCGTATTGCTCCCTAATCTGCAACTCATCTGAGACCCCTTGATGCAATGCTTGGAGGGCCTGGAGTGGAAACATGGCCATATTGATCCCAATATCCATGATCTTTTCTAGCGTGCTGTGGTCTTCCTGGTTATCTGATCGCAAGGACCCTTCTCGTAAAGGAATGATCCTTAGATCCATTGTCCATTCCACTTCTGGAACACTCACACTTGCTTGAGTCAAGATCACTTGCCTAACGCTCACCTGGATCCTACCGACCTAGATCTACAAATTGCACATATCCTTTTGGACACTCCAAAGTGTTTGGATATACCACTGTGAGAAATGTGACCATAGCTCGGATGTGGTATCGTGAACCCTGTCGCTAATGTCATCTAAATCACCCTATGTTAGCACAAGAGGGTCCACATGTGATTGTTTATTTGAGTTCTGTAGAAATTTCACCTGTAGAACAAACCGATATATGCAATGTCCTAAAGCATAATACTTGTTCTACTTCTATAAAACATTAAGTGGAAGCATAATCTAATTCATGAGCAACATCATGTAGAAACATGCATAACTGATCAAGAGAAATAATCACACATAACATAAGATATATCCAGGGGAAAGCACTAGCATAAAACCCCAACCATGTATTATCAATCAAGTGGAAATCCTCTTCAAAATACAAGAATAATGAGCTCTCAAGCTATTCAGTTCTCAATGAACTATGAAGATATGAAGATATATGTCTCATGAACCACCCAAGCCCTATTTATATAGGCTTTCCCTATTGTCCTTACCTATTTTGCTTAGGAAATAATAGCAAAAGCACATGCTATTACTTCCAACATACCAAAAACAACCAATGGTCCAAATACGTATTCCTTGAGAATACTAGTTTCTCAACCATGCCATTACTACTTACTAGAAATAGTTAAGCATTTGATCGTACACTGTCCCACATCTGATCTCAACTGGGTCTTTGACAGAATTGACATGCAACAATTATCCATGAGTGAATCCGCAGTTATCTAAAATAATAGTTCACATGAATGCAAGCATTAACAAACTATATTTTATTATTTTAACAACCTGTTAAAATAATCTAACTGGACTTGACTAGCTAGAACTAAGTCAACTGATTCTCTCATTATAGAACTGAACCTTATCTCCTTTAATCAAGGGATAAATTCCTAAATCAAGGGAGAAAATAGTTGCATGATCTCACAAAGACTTCAAGTTTAATTTTTCATAATTAATTAACTAATGGAGATTAATTAATTAATATTTTAAACAGTTGTTAAGACCGAAATTAATTTTACTTCCTATAGATAGACTAGGGACTGCTATAAATAGGAAGGGAAATGCTATTTCTAGAACTTTCTATTTTTAACAGTTTCACCTCTCACCCAATGTGGCCAATGACCTTACTGGCCAAAATGCTATTTTTAGACATGCTATTTTTAGACATTCTAAATTTAACATTTCTTTCGCGGACCTATTGCTGTCTCTTTGGGGCGCTTCTGGAATTTAAAGGGGGTGGATAGCTCCTCACCCCCATTGCCTCACTACGCAGATAGCTTCTGCTCATATGTGCATTGCGAAGATAATTTTTTTCTTACTTTGGTATCTTGTTTTTCCTTCTCAGCCTCCTCTTTAGCAGCGTGCTCCTTTGCAACCCACTCTTCCTCCATAGCCACCTTAACAACAACTTTTGTCTTCCATTGGGAAACCTCCTCTCATGTGACTACCTGTTCTTTTTCGTTCTTCTTTTTCGTAGCAGAGGTCTGCGCAAAGGAGATTTCTCCTACTTTGCTTGTCCCGACATCCAACTGGATAGGCTCGTGCTACTCTGCTGACCATCCGCCCACAACCTCTTGTACATCTATGTCAGCCACTAAGTAAGGAATCTTGTGCCATACCTCCTGAGGGTCTTTTCTCATGCAGATCCAGACATTGTGAAAGTCTCCTTAAATTCTATGAAGGCCCTTAGTTGCTCAAATAAGGTGGGAGACAACCTTGGCCTCTGGTTTACAACCATGTAGATGTCCATCTCCATGACTACCCAAAAAACTTTGGATTATGTACTCCGTTCCACATCTTTCGTTTGCCACAACGAAGTGAACTTTGTTGCCTCTAGGAGGGTCTCATTTAGTAGAGGGAATTGACTATCCTCCAAGAGTCGCCATGTCACCAAATGAATTGGCAATAAGAACCAAGCATAGTGGAATGACTTGCTTTCTTCTTGGACCTCGCGACAGTTTACCAAAAATTCTCTATAGAGATATTGGGCCTAGTTATACTGGACCCCGTTCGCACACTGCGATACTAATGAAATGACTGGTGCAGGCACTTCATCCATGTGACACTTTCACATTATCTATCTTGCTAGGATCTGTGCTGCAAATACTACTATCTGGTCTTTTATGGAGCGGATTGAATATCCGTGCTTTCCCTTTACAAGCCCGAACTTGGTCTTCATGCATTCTGTGAGTTGTTTTTCCTTGGTTTTGCTCGCAAACTCCTTTCTTGGTTCGCTCCTTTATATGGTAGCTTAGTAATCCAATGGATTAACATATCCATGATGGGGATAGGCTCACCTAGCTATGAGCACCCATCATGCACTAATGCCAGCAATTGTCACACACACGTCGTATTGATATTGGAGCGGTGAAAATGGGGTATGAATAACATGTGTAATAGTCCCTCTAGCTAAATGTGAGAATTTTTCCTGGTCAATGAGGTTTTAGTCTTCCATCTTTAATGCTGGTATGCATGCTAAGAGTGTACCCTCAAATGGAATGTCAGCTAGGGGTAGTGGCATAACAATCGGAAATTTGTTGGAATCAGGGTCTTTGGTCACCTTCTTCTGTCCTCTTTGCAGAGGCACATATGCCAGAAGCATAGTGATTGGTTCAACGTCCTTGACATCCAACTCTTGAATCCCTTGGTAGAGTTCCTCTTCTTCTAGATCTAGGGGAATAAAGCGTTGCTTTTGCTTATCTGCTTTTCCCTTTTGCCGCACCTCCCGCATATGCTTTCTGGGCAAGTGGTGAACTAGTTCTACGATTGGTTTCTTTTGCTTTAGCTTAGAAGCAAATTTCTTTGGCCTAGGTGACCTTGGTGTCATAGGTATTGGTGGTGTAGCTTCTATGTCCGCAGCGTTTGGAGATCGAGCCTTAGACACCTTGGCCTCAGAACTCATAGGCTTAAATATCCTCTCCAAAGAAACTTAGCACAATGTATCAGAATAATGAGCGAGCCCTAGGTGCTTGAACAAAACCTCCCAATCTTCTCAGTGCATGCAAGAATTTCATAGACACCAAAGTGTAATTTTGCAGACCAACAAGACATACTTATGGCGATTTTCAGATTCAAATCCGACCGTTTCCTCCGTAACTTTGTCATAAATGCACCTTTGGTGGCAGATTTTCAAATATTTTCACCTACCAACTCCTAATTGGGATTTCTTAGTCCTATCAGCTATAGTACCTTCAATGACTATTTTTGGGCTGGGCTACGTGACACCTTCCTCAATGGTGCAGTGTCTTGAGTGCAACTTCATCTGTTACACCCTTGTGAATCATCACGAAGCTTATTTTCTACCATGTCCTCCCCATCAGGCAGTGTTGTTTATGGTCCCGTGCTCCTTTACAACTATCTAGAGAACTAAGACCACCCTGCATTCATATAGTAATTGCATAGGGGCAGGATCCCCCTCGTATACAACTTCAACTGGCTCCCATTCACTTTTCATGGAAATGGTTCCCCATTCAGCTTCGCAAGCTGAACTATGCCACCCTCTGTAATTTCCTTGACAATATACAGGCCTAACCAATGCATCTGGAATTTACCAGAAAATTTGGGGAAATTTTTATGATATAACAACACAAGATCATTTATCTTGAAAATACGAAGCTTGATATGGCGATAATGCCATGCTTTTTCACGTTCCTTCTACACTTGTTGGTGGAATCTCGCCAGAAACCTGTCCTCCTCTAACTCCATTAACTGCGTGAGCCGTTCCTCCAAGGCCTCATGATCCACCATATCTGTCAACGCTGCTTTGCACAGACTAGGTAAAATTTATTCCATAGACATCACTGCCTCGACGCCATAGACTAATCTGAATGATGTTTTCCTTGTCACATTCTTATAGGTTGTTGTATAGGCCCATATTACTACAGGTACATGCACATCCTAGTCATTTCACTGTGTGTTACATACCTTTGTTAGTGCATTCTCCAAAATTTTATTAAAAGCTTCAACTGTCCCATTTTCCTATGAGTGATATGGTGTGCTCTTTTGATGGTAGACCTGAAATTCATCTATCATCGCGCTAATCATTTCATTCAGAAAGTGCATTCCCCTATCACTCATTAATACTTTCAGGCATCCTGTTGAGATTGCAACAAGATGATGGAGCTTAGTGAAAAGAGTCGCCTTCACTAAGTGGGCCCGCAGGCTATTTTTGGCGCAAGTCTATTTTTAGACTATGTCTATTTTTAGACATATGGATCATGTCTATGGATTGCAGGTTGTTGTTTATGGATGATTGATCAAGTTGGAAAAAAAATAGATGGACTTCTATTTTTAGACCACAGCGGAGTGACACCACAGCGGAGTGACTTCTCAGTCTAAATATAGAACAGTCAAATATTATTAGCTCATAATAATATTTAGACTATAAACTTTGTCTTATTCTGTTGGAGCACTTCAGGATGAGCTACGGATGTGGTACATGCAGATCCCAGAAGGAAATACGTGGTTACCTATGGGATGACTAATATTTGCATGCAGGACTTCAGTTAGAACTCAAGTGAGTTGAGTTTAGTGGACTGGAGGTGCAGTTGATGGAGTTGTGTTCAGTTTAGCTTTGTTAAACTGGTTGTATTTTGTCTAACTGGCAAATAGACTAGAGATGAGTTGGGTGAATTAGTTATTAATTAATTCACAAGTTATTAACTCATAATACAACTAATGAATACATCAGTTAACTCAGTTGCATGTCAGTGCATGTTCAATTCAACAGGGACAGGTGTTAGAGAATCAGATTGCTATCAGTTGTGACTATAGTTGTGCATCAGATCTTGCACAATCAAGGGATTGAGTATGCCAATGAGTTTGCCCACATATTTTCCCACATTGTAGCTTGTGGTCACGTGATTTTTCCAAGCAAATACGTGGTTGCCTTGGAATTATCACCGGTTCTTGTGCAGGTATTGAGCAGCGGAGGCAGGCAAGCAGCGGAAGAGATTTGAGCCAGGGATTGATTCAGATCTGAGCTGTATTTAACAGAGGTGGAGATACTTGTGAGAAGTATTATGCTGTGTAATGTTACATGACTCAATCATAAATATACAGATAGTTGGGGTTTTTAGCGAGATGCTTTCCCCGGGATACATACTGTGTTAATGTGTGAATGCTCTTGATGTTTTATTGTTATTGATGCTGCTATATTGATGATCAACGTAGAGGAGCTTATGTATTGTGTATGTTTTCTGCAATAGTACATGATCAGGATAATCTCTGTTGAATATGTGTTAAATTATTCAAAATTTCTACATGGTATCAGAGCTGTTGATCATCAGATCTAGTATTCAGGAAGTGTTTTCATTCTATTTCTCTAGGCAGAGCCTGTAATCAGGCCAGGTAGCCTCTGGATTCATCGTTCCTTTGGAAGGTGAAATATCTGGTCAAAGCCCATACAGTCAATCTCTGTATGAGAAATATTGTGTTCTCACGAATCTTAGATCCGAGGCGGTTGAGTTGGTTGCTGGTGGAATTCGAATTTGCAGCAGTGTTTTCTTGGTGACAACGCAGCAATGTCTTTCAACGGATTGCGATTGGAGTATGCTCTTGAGGGCAGCTCAAACTATATTGCATGGAAGGACAGGATGGAGGCAGTATTGGATAATAACGGGCTGAAGGAGTTCATAGATACGGATATCCCAAAGCCTACTGATGCTACTCAAGCTGATGCTTGGCAAAAGAAGATCGCAAAATGTCGAAGGATTCTGTTGGAAGGCGTGAAGGATCACATTGTGTCCAGCCTCCATGGAAAGGCTACTCCATATTTGATGTGGAAATCATTAACAGAATTATTCCAAAGCAAGAGCGATCAGAGGAAGCTGGCGCTCAAAGATAAACTCAGGAACATCAAATGCGAGAAGGGTGACAGTATTCCCAAGTATCTCACGAATTTCACTCAGTGTCGAGATGAGCTGGGAAGTGTGGGGGTTACTGTCGATGATGAGGACTTGGTGAGCTTGGCTCTCCTTGGTCTTCCGAAGAGTTGGCATTCCTATCAGGACTCTATCAATG